>PVKS010025521.1:0-29757 GCA_004027875.1 Aplodontia rufa
GCGAGTTCGAACCCCAGCACCACGTACACAACGAAGTATCAGAGCAACAAAGGCCACGTGAAAAATGAAATAAAAATTGCTTCTCTCTCTCTCTTACTAGTCCCTCTTTCTTTAAAAAAAAATCGTCCAACACAAAGCCCGTTTTGGAATAAAGTGCTCCACACCTCCTGCGATTCATTGCGTATTGCACTAAAAAGAAAAACAGAGAGGCTGGAGTGAGGCTTGCGTGGGCTGGAATCTCAGCTCCCTTCGCTGGCGTGGGTCTTCGGGACGGTTGCACGGGTCCCTTCTGATCCTCACACATGCAGTAAGGGTGATGGTGGAACTTCCAGCCGTGGGGCTGCACAGGTTCAATGAGTGAGCGAGTCACCTGCCACGGTCCTGGCTCATGTGCCCTCCTCATCTGCAACATCACCACCAGCATCATCACCATCTCATCCAACAGTACTCCAGGCCTGCTGGGAGCCACACTGAGGACACTGGTGTGGGAAGCAGGTAAAGTGCAGAGGGACACCAAACAGGGTCCTGGCACTTGAGACACAGACTCGCCTATTTCAAAGCTCAGATAGATCTCTATGCTCAAGGACTTAGTAAGGGCAAATGAAATGACAAAAAGAAAAAATAAATTAAGTGACAATCAACAAAAAGCCCCAAACTGCAGGACAGAAAAGCAAACTCCTGTGTGTGATCCTCCCTGGAAGCCACCGAGGCTAAAGGATATGCCAGAGGGTGAGAATTAGCTGCTATTGATTGGCTCTCTATTCACAGATCAGACACAGAGCCACCTCCCTGCTGGGAGTGAGCAGAGCAGCTGCCTGCTTCCCAGGGAGCACCCCCTGCGCTCCACAGCTGGCCCTGGAAATACCCAGCTCTGACAGGAGGTGAGGTGGGGTGTGCAACCTGCGAGGTCACCCTGCGATTCCCACCAGACGCTTAGGGAGAGAAGACCATGTGGGAATTACTTAGGAAAACGCAATCCTCACCTCCCTCCTGCAGGAATAGGAGGAGGAAATATTTCTGGGTTTTGGTGAAATTAACAGGCACCTAGGAGGGTGGGATCTAAGGCAGCTCCTTGGCCAGGATCTCGCTCTGAGGTTGCAAAATAAAGTCAGTAAAGCAGAATATCTTTTGTCCCCTCTAATTACCTCTGAGTTCTCCTCACTGGAGCTCAGAGTCCCGTGTCCTAATTCCTAGCACTTGGTGGTCCTCAGTGCAGACACTGGCGCCCCGGGTGAGCAGTGCATTCCCTCACACACAGCGAGGTCCATGAGCGGAGAAAAGCTTCAGACGGAGGGAACTGAGGCTTTGGGGATGCACAGTTACACGTCTGTGGCTGGGAAGGAGAAAACCAAGAACCAGGGTCAGTGGGGAGAAGCACAGGACACCCCGGGGAGATCTGGAAGCTGCTCAAACTCAGAGACCTGGAGTTGCTAAACTTCGCCCTCCCCCGGGAGAACTGGGTGAAGCCTGGCAGGCCGGGGCACGCTGCGAGCTCCGCGAAGGAAGTCTCTGCTTCTTTCTTCCCTGCACCTCCAGGGCTCAGTGTGGAGCTGGCTCACAGCCCGTGCCAAAGCCAGAGGAACCGCACTTAGAGAAGAATGCGGAGGGGTGGGGGGGACGTAAAACCTTCATGGACTGCAGACACCCTCAAAACACTGTTGGTGACAGTGGACAATCTACAGGACACACAAACAAACGCAGGAGAGCGGGGGCTTTGGAACAAAATCTCGATTTTGCAAAGCAGGAAAATAGCAGCGGATGACTCCGGAACTCTCTAGAATCCTCAGGTGCTCTGACAGCGCTGCAGGGTGCTGGAGATTAGCTGGCAAATGAAAGGAAATAAAGGCTTCAAAGGAAAAATCATACTCCACCCAACAGGCTCGGAGTGTTCTGGAGAAGAGACTTGTTGAGAGCAGGAAGCGGATGGTCAGGAGAGGAGCTCTGGGCAGGTGGAGTTCTTCGGACCGGGTGGTGAGTGGCTTTCCACACTTAAGAAGGCATTAGATTGCCTCTGAGGGATTGCAACATCTGCCTTCTGACTCTAGCCAGTGCTGAGCCTGGAGAAGAGCTGTGACCCCCTTGTACCCTCTTAGTACCTCCAAATGCAAAGTCCTCATTGGTTCACAGGACAGCTACGATGTCCCTCACCCCGTGAGCGCGATTCTACCCGACAGTTCTCACTGCCACTGTTCTCATCCTTACATGAAACAAAAATACAGATTTCACACTGATAAGGACCTGGAAACACCTGGGCAGAGGTCCTCCTGTGCCAGTTTCGTGCTGGTTGGGGACCTTTAGAGAAGGGAGCTTGACTTCAGAGCGTGGCACGGCCTCTGAGGTCACTAAGAAGGGAAGACATGGGACCAGACAGGTGTTTGTGAAGGCTCAGCCCAGATCACACAGGCTTTTCCAGTTCCTGGCAGGAGGGGAAGGTTGCAAGTAGGTGATTTAGTACAGCTCTTCCCAAGAGGAACAGCGCAAAGTGTTTCCCTAATCAATCATGCAGAAGAAACAGATGGCATCTTCAAATTAGGATAAAGTGCTTAATAAAAGATGTCGGAGAACCAGTATGGGCTGAGTGGTGTCATCCCCCTCCCGCCAATTCATCTGTTGAAGTCCCAACCCTCAGAATGTACCTGGATTTGGGGAGAAGGTCTTTAAAGAGGTGACTGAGTTACAAGGAGACCATTAGGGTGAGGCCTTAATCCAGTCTGGCTGGTGTGGGAAGAAGAGACATCAGGGTAACTGCACGGGAGGCCACAGAAGGTGGCAGCAAGATGGCGGCCACCTGCAAGCCAGGGAGAGAACCAAGCCTGCAGCACCTCAGCTTGGACTTTGGCCCCCCAGCCTAGAGAGAACCAATGCCTACTATTTCAGCCACCTGTCTTTGGGGTCTTGTTATGACAGCCTGAGCTGACACATAGGAACCTTGGGGGACAGTGCAGCAGTGGGGTTATGAACAGCAGCATCATAGCTGCCTGTGAGCCTAAACAATTGACAAAGGAAGGGGTCCTGCCCAGAAGACCACCTTGATGCAGGGACAGGCAACTCAGAGAGGCGGCCAGGACAAGCAGCCCCCGACCTCACTCTCCTCCCTCTGAGCTGGGACCCCATGAGGCTGAACCCACACATGCCATCTGTGTAGGCTGCCTCTAAGGCCACAGGCTGGGGCAAGGCAGAGAGTCTCCCAGGAGGAGTGGATGGGCATGGAGACTTTGTCCCTGAGGGAATGCATGGGGTCTCTCATGCAGGTCAGCCTAACTCTAGAGCCCAGCTGCACGAGAGCTTCCTTTGAGGTGTGGGCAACTTGGACATGGCTCTTGGCCTTGCAGAGGAAAGATGAGATTCTCACAGGCATACGGTGCATCTGGTGATGCTGGGGTTGGGTGACGTGCAGGGCAGAGCAAGGTGTCTTGGCTCACTTAGTCCCTCCCAAAGATGTCATCTCTGGCTTTGCAGCTTGAAGGAGGGTCTAGAACTCTGTCCACAGGACTGCTGTACACAGGGTCCACACAGTTGTTGGGCAATAAAACCCTCTGTGGTGGGGGACACTTCTCTGCTGCTGATACTGCATCCACGCAGGGGTTCTCAGTGGCATGACCCTCAAGGTCTCTAAGGTCTCTTTCCTCCCATCTATGTAATGGGAAAATTTAAAGAGAGAACCTGGGAGAAGAAATGCATCACCCACCTCTCCTTACCCATCCTTTTCAGGGTGGACTCCCTTCTTTCCCCAGGCCTGACTCTGGCTGCATGCGTCCAATCCTGGCTCTGTCGTGCAAAGCCTCCCCGGCTGTCATGTAAAAGCCACCTCCTCCCAGCCATGGGAAGTCTACACCCTGAGACTGTGTGCACGCTTAGGCGTTTCCCCTTTGTCTGGTGGCGGACAGGAGGGGTCACCTGTTCCTTTTGGAACTTGATTCTTACCTTTTTGCAAAGTCACGAAACCCATAAAGCCGCTCCACAGAGAGATCCCCAGTGCATGCAGATCTGCAAACCACGCCAGTGAGTTCCAAAAATGCTCCAGCACATGCAAGGTCTCTGTTAGGAGCCCCTGAGCTGCCAGGCTGCACGGCCCCTAATCACTCCAAATTTAAGACCCTGGGAATGGGGGTCAGTGGAGCATGCCCTCCTCGCCTCGTGGCTTGCCCTCCCCTGTACTCCAGCTAGACCCAGACTCCTGTGTGCTGTCCACCAAAGGCAGGGTGCTTCAGGTGGCCAGGGGCAGGCAAGGCAGCTGGGTTCCAGAGAGGAGAAGGGGACCCACCCAGGCACCAGGATTGGGGGGATAGAGATGCCATAAAGGAGGGGAGGGGTGTGCAGACACGCGCAGGTGAGGCAGAGCGAGGGCGAGGAAAGAGATATAGTCCACTTGGGCTGGGACAAGGAGACAGATTGATCTGTGGCTCTCAGGAGGGCAGTGTGGAGTCCTTCCTGGTGGCGAGTGGCTGCAGGGCACTGCTTTGGGTTTTAGAAATGATGCTGATGTTTGTGTTCTAAGTTATACACCTGTGCCCTCTGGGTGTGGGCCAGGGCACGTCTTTTGAAAAGTCCAGGAAATGAATGAGCAAGTTTAACTGAAATCTTCTCTGTCCCCTTCATTTGAGCAAGGTTTTTCTTTGAAGCCCCTCTTGCTGCAGACCCTCTGATCGGGCTGAGCTTTCCCGTGGAGAAAAGTGACAGGGATGAGAACTGTCCATAAGACTCACCCAGGACGACTCTGGGGCCACTCCATCCAATTCCTAGGGGACTTATTCCCTGCTGAGATCTGGGCTGCTTCCTTTCTGGCCATGTGACCAGACTGTAAAAACAGGAAACAGACAGGTGCAGGCCAGACTCCTGGTCAGAAGTCTTTTTTGGGCTCTTGCTGCCTCTGGCGAACTGAGGAAACGAGCCAGGCACACACACTCAACTTTTGTCCCAGTGACATTTCCAAGCAGAGGGTGGGTGTGTGGACACATTTGTCACTACAATATTTTTCCCAGTTGAAATATTTAGTTCTCTTCAGTGGTAAACAAACGCCTGCCTCAGACACTAGGAGGAGGGTGAATGAAACAGGCAGAGCGCACAGACGTATTTTACTAGTTGGGTTAAAACAAATTTGACCAATGACTTGGGCAAGGCCCCTCCTTCCAACAAGATCGCTGGCACTGCGTCCCTAGGGCACAGACACGGCCATTCCCAGGTTTCAAAGACTTTCAGAACCAGGTGTCCTTCCCACAGCCCCATGTGACCCTGCCTCTCTCCAGCCCCGATCACTTCCTGTTCCTTGAGAACATACTCACTCCTGCCTCGGGGTCTTGCTCTTCTCTCTGCCTGCACCGCTTGGCTTACTCTCGTGAGCTCTGAGCTGGGCCACACCAGCTCCCCAGCTGACGGTGCCCGTCTCTTCCCAGGCATTAGGTTAACAGCTTAAAACCGGCCACACTGAGAGTCTTTGCACCATGGAAATGGGCAAATTCTACAAATCAGGGCTTTTTCCTTTTTTTAAAGGGATGTCATCAAATATTTGCCAGCACACGATGCATAGTTCCTTCTCGTCCTTCAGGGCTCTGGGCAAATGCTGCTTTTTCAAAGAAGCCTTTGCTACCAACCCCCCCCCCCCGCCCCCCATGCAAATGAGTTTCCCGTCCCTCTCTTAGTGCCCGGGTTTTACTGCTGTTGCAGCCTTTGCAATCTAAACCACGCGTGTGTGTGCTGCTAAGATCTGGCTGGTATGTCCCTCCCCGCTGCAGGCTCTGTGGAGCAGCCACCAGTGCCTCTCACCCCGCCCGCCTTGCGCCCTGTCCAGGGCACACTGCTTGAGATGAGCGTTCGGTGGCCATGAGCTTTCTTCTGAGCCTCCAGCTAACTGCGAGGGCCTTGCAAGGGCAAAAGCTCTGCCCTGGGAAAACTGAGCCTTCAGCAGGGAGCCCAAGAGTGTTCCAGCCCTCCTGGGTCCCACCTGCGATTCATGAGATTGTCCTTCCCTTTTCAGGGTACCCACGAGGACAGCTCTCCCTGCAGTCAGCTGCACTGTTGTGTTCACGATGTCCCTTGAGGATCTCGTGATGCTGGACCTGGGTAGGGACGTCCTGAGGTTTGGATGTTACGTCTGTCCTTGAGAGAATCCAAGAGTCAGGCTGGGGCTTTCTCTGCAGGGGAGTCCCAGGCGGATGAGAGAAGCGTGGTGATCACCCGGGCTTATCTTCTGTGGCTCTTGTCATGGCACCCGCAAAGCAAAACAGTTCTTGCACCCTTGTCCCTGGCCAATCCAAATGTTCTCTCCTGCCCCTCCCCAGGAGGACTAACCGGGAGACACATGGGGCCAGTTCTCTATTTACCGTCAGGATCGGGATTTGCCAGTCCAGATCCAGGTGTCTGAACATTCTTTGCATTTTCATCCTGCCAACTTAGTCCACCCTTTCTTTTGCTCTATGCTGGGTTCTGGGGACAGAGATATAAAACAGGCTGGTGCCTGTCCCTGGGCAGGTGATGTTTTAGTGGCCGAGACAGATGTAGTTGGATTCTGTCAAGGGACAACTTATGCTAAGTGCTATCCCTAATTGAGGGCCTCCTAAGTACTCAGGAACAATTTCAAAGGAGAGCGCGGGTTGACTTTGGGGGAGAAGATGGCATCTCAGGCAGGCCCTGCTAAAGCCCCATGTGGCGTGGGCAGTGGGATTATTTCCATATGCCACAGGACAGCCTCTGCGCAGCCAGCTCCCAGCCTGAGGATCAGCTCTGCGGCAGTCACGTGGCTCACGGCCCAGGGCCAGATGGGACATCGGAGGTCTCAGCAGATGTCTGGGTGCACAGATGACAGTGAGGAGCAGGTGCCACCACCTCTAGCCCCGGGCACTTTAAAGCTCCCTTCTCATCTGAATCAACTGTGGCATGTGTCCGCCACGCTGGCTAAATGGCGTCTATAGCGAAAAGCAAAGCCGAACGGCGGCAGGAAAATCTTTCAAATGTGGACAAGAAATCTCTGTTGCTTTTGAATGAAGACTCAAACCTGTTCCACAGATACTATGACCACAGCCTGGGAGAATGCTGGAGAAGCAAAGACCCAGGACAAACCTCAAGAACCTGCAAGCCTTATGCTCCAGCTAAATGGGGTGGAATCTTCTAGAACTCTACCTCAGGGACCCATTTCTCCTTCTTCTAATGGCTCTGTGCTCTGGGAAGCAGCTCTCTCCTGGGTCCTGTGGGTGAGGGCCACATGAGGATGGGATGTGCAAGGAGATCAGGTGGAAGGACAGCAGGTGGCAGCCAATGACCAGACCAGAGACCCCTAGGGGTCTCCAGGACCACATCTCAACCTGGAAAAACTTTGAGTGTAAAAGTGGGAATTCCCTTCATTTTTTTTTACATCTTTGTCTCTGGGCTCCTTTAAATCAATACTGAGTGGACTCAAGTGTTGGACGGATCATTAAATTTGGGGGCGGGAGGAAGGCGTAGGGAGGGGGATGGAGATAGGGAAGCAGCCGCACCAAGAGCGGCGATGTGTTCTAATTGGTAGTAAAGCCACCAGACAGGAGGATGTAAATCAGAGAGGAAACGGTTCCAAAATAAAGCCTTTGACGTGTGCGATTCACTTTCTCAGAGAGCAGAGATGACTAAAAATAAAAAGGCGACAGGTTATGTTTCCGGAAGCAGCAAAGTTGTGCGCGGCGATGAACAGATGATTTCTCCCTCAACGCCACCAACCACGGAAGCTCTCCTCGTCCCTTGCTTTGCTTCTCCCGCTGGGGAGGTGGTCAAAGCCCAGGAGCCATCACCTGGGACCAAGAGCCGGAGCTCCAGGGGCCCTGCGTCGGCAGCTGCATTTACTGGGCTCCTGTTCGGGTTTCTTGGCCTCTCCCTTTCTCTCCTGCCAGGTTTAGGGGACGCTATTTCTCCTGGCTGAACTTAAGGTTCTCAAAATGTGGTCCAGGACACAGCATCACTGAGTGCTAGTTAGACACACAGATTTTCAGCGCCAACCAGACCTGATCGGTCAGAAACTCTGCCATAGGGGCCCTATTCCGTGTGTGTGTGTGTGTGTGTGTGTGTGTGTGTGTGTGTGAGAAACACGAGCAGCTAAAATCTACTATTTATTCAGCAAAAGTCCCACACATGCTACAATTAGTTACAGTCTCCCTGGACGGTAGCTTTCTAGACCTGTTCATTCTACACATCTGCTACTTTCTTTTATTTATTTATTTATTTTTTCCAGGGCCGAGGACCGAACTCAGGGCCTTGCTCGTGCTAGGCAAGCGCTCTGCCACTGAGCTAAATCCCCAACCCCACATCTGCTACTTTCATATGTCAATTTGTTTCATTATAGCAACCACTGTGCTATCTAGTCACATAAATGCACCCCCTGGCATCGCATTGCAAGCCTCAAATAAACACACACACTATGTGTCTACATGTATATAGTGTGTGTGTGTGTGTGTGTGTGTGTGTGTGTGTGTCTCCCACGCATGCATGAGCAAAGGAATGTTGTTAAAAATCCTGGTTATCTCAAGAAAGAGAAACAAAGAAAGAAGAAAGGAAAAGGCAAAGAAAAGAAAAGAAAGGAAAAAGGGGAGTGGGGTGGGAGCAGCCAGACGCTGGGACTTTCCCTGGCCCTCCAGAGGATTCCGAAGTGCACTGAAGTTGGAGAACCACTGGGCTGGGGTGGGGTCCGGGGCGATGCTGCTGGGGTTAAGTGGCCAGGCCTCCCCCAGAGGATGAGGCCAGCAGGACTCCCTGAGCTGTCGGGCTGCTGTCCTGGCACCTCATGGCTCACCTCCACAGTATGGTGACAGGAGCCTGTGACCTGCCTCCCGGCTGACCCTTGGTGCTGGGCACGCCCACCGCCCAGCCCTCACCTCCTCCTGGGCTGCTCCCACTAACCACCTACACAGCTCCAGCGGCTGTAGCAAGTTCCCAGTCCGGGTCTGTGGGCGACCCAGAGGTTCACGCTGTGCTGCTGACTAGATCCTGCGTGTCCCAACAGGGCTCGGCACATGGGGGATGCTCGTAGATGCTCCGGGAAGGAACAGAACATTCCGATCCTGACACCAGGGGGACTGAGAAGAGAGAGTGGTCCTCGGACCCCTCTGGGGGCTCAGGTTCACAGTGCAGGAGGCTGCTCAGCACGAGCTCCATTTAAAAATACTCTGCGTGCACAATTAATTTAGTAGCGACAGAAGAACTGCGCTATGCATAGCGTGCTGCGTACTGATGCGTCTCTTGGAAGGTTTTTCACTGTCTTCCCCCAAACAAGGAGGATTCATAAACAGATGTTCAGGATCACACCTCTCGTGTAAATCAAGGCCTGTGCGAGCTGGCTGCGGCAGGGAGTTACAGTACCCTGAAAAGCTGGGCAGAAGGGGAGGCAGACGCTGGGGAGGCCGTGTTCCTCACCTGCCTGCATCCCAGGCGCGTTCTTATACTGCTCCTAACTCCTGCGCAGGGGCTATCCTTGGGGGACTTTCCTTGGTGATAGTTCTAGAGTGTTGGGGACAGCCAGTTGGTCACTACTTCAGTGGCACAAGAAGGAGAACCATGCAGATCCAGCTGGAGCCACCCCAGGGCCACACTGTAGCAGGCAAATCTTCACATCGTCTTTGGATCTCTGTCGGGGCCATAAACAAGTCACTTGCATGGTTGTTCAACAAAGGGCAAAGCAATAGGATATGATCACAATGGTAGAAGGTTCTGGTGCATCCCTTGCCTGGAGCCAACAGAGGACAGCGATCCCATCCAACTAAATCTTGGCAGACCGTGGACATTCAGGTGAGAGGTCAACCCTTAGAGGTGAGAGCAGGGGGCTGACTTCCAGCTCTTAGCTTAAATGTGTCATCATCGTAGGGCACACCTTTTGTGACCTCCTCTATAAGGCATATCTCCCCTATTAAGATCCTATGCTTGCTTTTTCTCTCTCTTTCTGATACTGGGAGCTGAACCCAGGGCCTGGTGTGTGCTAGGCAATTGCTCTAACACTGAGCTACATGCCCAGCCTTATTTTCAAATTTTATTGTGAAATAGACTTTTTAAAGAGAGAGAGAGAAAGAATGAATCAATTTTTATTTAGTATTTCACATGACTTTCATTGCTCTGACGCTTAGTTGTGTACGTGGGTGTTGGGGTTTGAACCCGTGTACTTGCGCATGCTTGGCAAGCACTGTAACCACTGAGCAACCACTCCAGCCCTGTGAGATAGACTCTTGCTAAATCACCCAGGCTGGCCTAGAGCTTTCAATCCTGTGCCTCTGCCTTCCAAGTAGCTGAAATCCTGTGCTTGCCCTTTTATAGCATAGATATTATTAAATCACAAACCCAACAATTGATGAATTGCTTCTAAAAGGAATAATTTGCAATGACTCACTGAGTCCTTTCAACAGCCCGATAGGAATGGTTCCATTATTAGCCCCATCTTACAGATGAGGAAACTGAAGTTCAAGGAGGTGACATCACTGTCCTCCAAGTTGCACAGCCTATAAGTGGCAGATGGTCTATTTCCAGATCCTGCTTTCCGACACTGCCCAGCTCCCCACCGGCTGCAGCCACCCCACTCCTGGATGGAGGGTTGACGGGGGGACAGCCTCATTTGCCTGGTTGGCTCTTGCGTCTGGGTTGTCAACCACAGGCACTGTGGAGGTGCTAACTAAATGTTATGAGCGAATGAATGAACGGGTTAGCTGGGACGATCAGAACTGGAGAGAGTCACATTAGCTGTTCTGGAACCTTCAGCATGCCTGTCCACCTCCCCACCTTGCTTTCTCTTTTTCTATTTTCCAGATGTGTTTTGTTCTTCCTCTTCTCAACACTCCAGCTGAAGGGCAGCGGGCCCGCTGACCCCTTGCTTGGTGGGTGACAGATGGGCGAGCAGAGGCAGCTGGGAGCTGCCTGAGTTTATGAGCTTCTATCTCCGAGTGCTGGGGCGGAGGAGGTCAGCAGAGCAGGCTGAAGCCAACTGTCGTCTTAAAGGCACAGAGCTGGTTCAGCAGAGGTCCTGTTTTTGGAGGGAGACCCATAAACAATGGCCCCAAGCTTAACAGGATTGAAATATGATGCTATTCAAAGGGAATGTCACCAGGATTAATAGCCCATCTCCTCCCAGCTTGGAGCCGAAACCACGCCACTGCCTGGAGTTAAAATCATGCTTAGCTTCGCTCACTGCAGTTTAAACTTCCTCCAGTTACTGCAGAGCATCAACCATCGTGGCATGGGGCGGGCCCGGGGCCTCTGCATATTGGGACAATTCTCCAGTTTGTCCATTTGTAATGGGAATAGACTTGAGGGCCAGGAGGGGAACAAAACTCAATACACAAAAAAGAAATAAATAACCATTCCCTTCCCTGGAACTTACTTCTTGAATTTGCCTCCAATGTGCCCCCAAAATATAATAGGGTGTCCCTGAAAAGAGTGGACTCTGTTGAGTGGCAGGTGAGTTGGTATGGCGGGGACTTGCACAAGAGTCCTCCGATCCCTCCACCCTCTGACTGGTTTATGGCATGGTAGTGATTAGACCCCGGTTCATGCAAGCTCACGGACGAATCTGCTCTGCTTTCCAGGTTCAAGTTTAAAGAACACAGGATGCCAATTGTAGCTCCAGGAGATTTCAGCGTTTCTCTCTCTAAACTTAGGATCGCTCCTTCTCTTCCAGGTGGTGCTTCTCAATATGCAGATGGGACCAGAGCTGCTGGTCCTCCCTCAGGTCTACCGAATGGTGGTTTGCAATACTAAGTATTAGAATGACAGCCATTTCTTGGCGAGAAGACATGATTAATCCTGCTACCCTTCCCGTAGCATCCTATCGCCTAGAGGAACAGCCTCCCCCATTCAGAAGGGGCTTTATGAGGAGTGGCAAGTAGGAAGGAGGTGATGAGGAGGCAGACAGCTTCTTCACCCTGTCCCGGAGGTCCAAAGGCCAAGAGAGTCTGAGGACCATCGCCCATGGGGGAGGTGAGACAAGATCATCCCCACTTAGCTTTGCAGAGCAGCAGGGAGCTTTTGAATACAAAGTCCAGTGCAGTGGCTTAGTGATCTAAGCAGAAACATCTCCATTCCTTTAATAAGACCCAAAGTCCAACGGAGGTCAAGACCTGAATAAGGAACAGGCTGATGCAGATGAAACCCAATGGGCTTGACCACCTGTTCAAGTGGTCTGGATCAAGTACTTCCCAGGTCAAGAGCAGGGGAGGCACAGAAAGACAAGAAATAATTATGTTTAAAGATAAAGAGAAAGCACAGGTGGTCACATATACCTGTAATCCCGGGGAAGGCTGAGGCAGGAGGATTAAAGTTTGAGGCCAGCCTCGGCAACCTAGCAAAGTCATAAGCATCTTAGAGGGACCCTGTCTCAAAATTTAAAGATAAATAGGACAGAGGATGTGGCTCAGTGGTAAAGCACCCTTGGGTTCAATACCCAGCCCCACCCCACAAAAAGATGAAGATAGCAAAACCCTGTAAGAGATCATCTCTGTTCATTCTATATTTGCTTTGAAAGATGTCCTGACAAACACAGATGCATGGTGTGTGTACATGTCTGGATGGATTGTGTGTGCGTGTATACACACAGGTATGGGATCACAGGGTACATACTGCTGTGTCTTGCTTGGTTCACGTATCGACATAATGCGATCGTGGTTAATGAACTGGTGACATAATATTGAGACATTTAAATATAAAATGCAAAATCAGGGGAATTTTTTTCCCCACCTGAATTTTGCAAGTACTGAGCTATCCATCAAGTCAAAAAATCCCCAAAGCTTTAAAAAATTAACATTCAGTTAAATATCTAAGTCAGCGCTTGCTCACTCTGCGGAGTAATCCCTAGTCAGGACTAAAAATTATATATTTGCCTTTAATTGCCACATCATTATCCCTGTACACCTGAGACGTGAATGTAAATTCAATATTAACTATTAAAATATGCATTTGTTTTCTAAGTGGCCTTTATCTGGCAAATGACTCTGCAAAATTAGAAAGAATAAAAATGGATCTGGAGTGAGAAATAATAACCAGGTATCCCAACGTCTCAGTAAATCACCAGGCTCATGTGTGAGGGGAGGGAGGGCTCTAATTAAACAAAACTAAGATAAAGCGCAGCCAGGCCTCTGGAGCCAGCCTTCCCGAGCGAATAATAGACGCGGGAGCTTCAGCCAAGGCAAGGTGATTAAGGAGGTTTTATGGCTGGGCACCCAGGGGTCTGAAGCGTGGCACCCTTTTGGAAGAATGGGCGCTAGGTTCATTTCAGGTGTTCCTTTATGGTGAATGGCTTTGGCCGAAAGGGAACAGCCATCTTCCACTCTGTGTCTTAGAAAAACAGGAAAGGGAGGAAGCACAGGAAAGGAAGACCCCCTTCCGTCTGCAGTAGCTGTCTGCGCATTTTGAACCGCCAATGACTTGGGGACAGGGAGGGGGCCTGTCATTGCCTGCCTTCCCAGACTGGCCGTGGAGAAGTCCCAGCCGAGTCCTCTGGTTCCCTGGTGCCTACTTCAGCTGAGTGGCCTCCTTAGATCTGGCGCTCTGGAGTCACACATCCAAAGGGCGTCTCAGGTTCGAGGTCACGAGGATGGCACCACGTTCGTGTTTTTATGGGGCCTTGTATATTACAAGCACTTGAGAAATGGGAGACAAGAAAGAAGCCAGCAGCCCTGCAGATGTATAATTCATGACAAGCGCTGAGTGTGGCAAGCCCGCTGGAGGAGACCGATTGGAGGAAGTGACAGTGTCAACGCGGTGGGTCGCTTCGGCCAGGAAGGGTGATTTCCGCGGCCATAGAGCAGGAGTTCAGGAGCCCCATCCAGCTCCGCAGGGGCAGCCTCTGCCATCCTGTGACTCCGATTCCCAGGGAGGAGCGGGAGGCCCTGCAGGCACCCGGACACCTGTTTCACTCTGCTGGACGAGAACAACCTGCGTTCTTTTGCTTGGTGACGCGGCGGCCTCACTTCGCACATAGCGTTTGTGGTGGTCTCCACAGGTCCCCTGCCATTTGAGTCTCCCCACACGCCCTGCCCTGGGGCAGGCTGAGCACTGTGAATGGGCACTTTCGTGGCTCTCTGCCAGGGTCTAAGTGGCCGCTGGGGAGGGGCCTCTCCAGCTGTGCAGCCCCTGGCCATCTGCCGAGGTGGGGCTTGGAGGTGCTAGAGGTTCCCCGAAGCTGGGTGGCCCTGCACCTGTTTCCTTTACCTCCTGGCCATTTAGCTCTTCACTGAGGAGAGGACTCCTGGATCATCCAGCAGTGTCCATGACGTCCAACTGCGTGAAGCAGGCAGGCCTGTCCTCCCACATTTCGTCCGTCAGTGTCTAACGAGGTCCCCGGGGTCCTGAAATGCAGATGCTCTGACGGCAGGTAAGTGCTGGGCTAGAGCCTCCACACCCACCCCCTCCTCGCTCGGCCGCTCTATCCAGCAGGAGCCGGGGAGGGGCAGACTCACTCTCTCTGGTGGATGTCACCTGGTGGGGGGCACTTGCCAGGACACTGCAGAGAAGGGGTCCTGGGCTACTCTGCTTCACAAAATACTGCTGCGCCTCTCCCAGTTGCGCCAATCAACTCTTAGCAGCATTTTAAAAAAGAAAAACGTTCTCTTGCCCAAACGCATCGTGTGAGGGAGTGCGTGTATTATCTGCACACTCCTCTGCACACTCCTCCGCACACGGAATACTGAGGAACGGCCTCCGTGAATTGGGAGACAAGACACTGGAACATTCCGTATCCTCGGCGAGGTTCTCCGTGTGTGCTGACAACTGTGGGCAAGCTTGCGGGGCGTCCTTCTTTAGTGACAATTCCTCCAAGGAGAAGAAACAGAATTGAAGAATTCTGCAGAACGGTTGCTCTTCCGCTACCTTGGAATTGTCTATTCGGCTTACACCTCCTCACACCACATTGTCTCTTTGTTTAAAACCAGCACAGAGCTCTCCTGCTTTCGCTGGCTGCCAGGTGCACGTCTCATCTGTTTTGACCACCACAATGAACCTGTGAGGTTTTCACAGCACATATTCATAGTCTCATAGTTTAGGAAACTGAGGCTCAGAGAGGTTGCATGAGTTGCCAAATGTCACACAGCTAGGTGCTAGGTGACAGGGAACTGGATTCCAGTGTGACCTAGAGTGGTCACACCTTCCAGTGTGACCTAGCAGCTTAGTGCTGCTTACCGAGAGGTCGGAAAGGAAACGGTCAAGGTCAAGTGCACTCAGAATCAAGCTGCCCAGATCCAAACTCTGGCTCTAGCACTGGGCAAGTTACTTAATTTCTCTGTCTCTCTTTCTCCATCTTTTTTTGTTTTTATTATTAGTGCATTTTAATTATGCAAAAGAATGGGCTTCATTGCTACCTATTAATGTGTGTACCAGATTCTAATGATTTACTTCTGTGAACAAAATACCCGACATGAATACCTTCAAGGGGGAGAATCTGATTACAGAGGTTTCAGCCCACGGTCGGCCAGCGCCATTGCTTCGGTGGGGCAGAAGATCATGCTGGAACGGCGTGGCAGAGGAAAGCTGCTCAGCTCAGGAGAGCTGGGAAGCAGAGAGAGGGGAGGACAGGGACTGGAGGCACACCTCCAAGTGACCTGTCTCCTCCAGCCATGCCCCATCACCTACAGTCTTCACCACCTCCCAGCAGCCCATACGGTTATCAATGCATTAATCTACTGATGAGGTCAGAGCCCTTGAAATCCAGCCACTTCCCTAAGCCCCACCCTGGATGTTGCTGCCCTGGCGTCTTCAACATGTAACACTCTGGGGAACATTCCAGATCCAAGCCATAGGACTTCCATATGGATTCACGAGCTGTTTTTCTTGATGTCTACCCCAGGGCAGGGGCTGCTTGCCATGACAGCTCCTGGGCACGGAGGCTGGGTAGGAAGACCGGCAGGCAGAGTGGAGAGACCCAGCGACAGAATATGATTCCAGGAGAGGAGACGCCGAGGTTGTGGGTGGGAGGGGAACCAGGCCTGGGCTGGAGTGGCAGCAGAAGAGCACACTGGAATGTGTGACTTCTTCCCGTTCCAGAGGCAGGATGCCAAGTCCCTGATCACCCTAAGAAGGGGTCATCTACAGAGCCTCAGCCCAACTTTTTGGTGCAGGGCCAGTACTCAGATTCGGTCTCCGCATTGCAAATGAACAGAATAATTCTTATGTCTTGGTTTTGCATAATTAAAACTGAAGAGCAGAATTTGCCTATCAACTTAAGCCCCATGAAAATGCACAGAAAACTCTTGAAATATGACTCATTATTACACAGATAAATCATCCCAGTCTTTTGCCTCTAGTTGCCGCTGAATTTCAGCCTGTAAGGAGCAGGGGAACCTAGTGATTGATTGCTTCCGGGGTCAAATGCCAGCTTCTTGGCAAGAAGAAAAAGCCCCAGGGCTTGCAACGTGTCCACATCTGCAGACTTACCTGACTGCCTTTGTCCTACTCTGGCCACAGTCACCTCCTGGAAGTTCTCGGGGTTTCGCCTCCGTGTTCCCACACACCTGCCTGGAGCACGCCTTTCACCTGCACCCAGCAGCCTGAGGCACATCCCTGCCCACTCGGCCCTGCTGTCACTTCTGCGTAGCCTCAGCCCCACACAGTTCTATCATATCTACCTGCCACACGCCTGTTGACACATCTCAGTCCACCAAAGGGTGATGTCTTACTTCCACACCCCGGGCACAAAACTCATTGGGCATGCGACACAGGTGCCGAGAACATGGTCCATGCCCTCCATCTGCCATCGTCCAAGGCTGTCATTCTGAACCTGAGGGAACGAGCGCACCTTCCAACCAGCCAACTGATGTTTCCTTTACAAACCTCACTGAAAATAAGGAAGGCTATTTTGAAAGCTGGTGATCACAGAGTACATTGATTGACTTTTCCGTTGGAAAAGCGTCACCCCAGTGATCCTCACTCGCATCTCCTGAGAACCTCCAGGTGCCTCTTATTGAACCAGTGCTCTTGGGGCGAGTCCTGTCCCCTCGCCACCTCTGCAGAGGTTCCATGTAAAATGGGAGAACCAGCCCGCCTGGGGTGTGAATGGTTTGGTTAATAAGCTCTGTTTCAGGGAAGGCTTTTTCTCTCTTCCCCAGAAGTACGATTCTAGGAGGAGCCTAGCCCGGGCCCGGACGACAACCGTGGAAACTACAGCCCCGTAGCCCTGCACACTGAGGTTCCATGCAGGCAGCTCTTTTGACCAGTCTGAGCACTCTGGAGGCACCTGAAGAGCCAAGACCAGAACTTTCTCCCCCAGGCCTCCCTACACCCCAATCCTGGGCGAAGTGGAGGGAAGTTGCCCAGATTTCTGCTGGATCATCTCTGTCAGAAGGTGAAGAGCAGGGCTGACCTTGCTGCGATCTTTCAGGTATTCTGAAGTTTACAATTCCAACTATGAGAAAGTTCACCAACGTCAAAAGAAGTTACGATAACGTGGGACAGAGATTGTGTAGGAATTCTCCCAAATCCGGGTGGAGAAGGGACCACATCTGTTGATGAAGACTTCCACCAAGCAGTGTAGGATGGTGTCGGCTCCAGAAATTCTGGCAGGACACCCAAGAGTGCAGACAGACGGAGGCCCACAGACGGAGAGCACAGGAACGCAGGAGATGCTCAGATCAGATTCTGCCCCCGCTAAGTGAAGGATCGCGGGCAACTCACTCAATTGCCGGTCCTCAGTGTCTTGACCAATGATTAATCAGGTGGGAATGATACCCATGGAAGTCACCAGTGACTCCCAGCTTAGGGTTCTTCAAAGGGGGTCAGAGACAGCTCCCGCCTCTAGAATCTCGTGGCTCTTCCTCCCCACCACCACCTTTGGTCTTGATTATAGCTAATTAAACAGCAGTTATTCAAAGCAATTTGCTCCTAACAAGTCTTCATTTTAGTTTCATTAAGTTACTGTAAGTTTACCTTGGCTTCATTACGTAACTGTGCAACTGACACCAACAGGTTTGGGAGTAACAGCAAGCGACTCTTAGCCCGCAAGTGCTGGCTGCTGGGCAGAGGCACGGGGCAGGTGACATGCTGAATGCTGGTCGAGAGCACTCAGAAGCCACTGGCCTCTGCTCGGGTCCCCTGGCTATTAGCTCATGGTGCTGCCTGGGCTGACTTCCAACTGCTGCTGCCTGCACTACTTTGCCTGAAGGCTGGAGCCACACTGCCACCTGTGCAGCCAGCCAGGGACATCACAGACCCACAGGAAGTTCCCACCCCAGGGACTGATGGGACCTGGTGTTTAAACCGAAAGGTCCCTCTGCGCTGGGATTGGGCAGCTGAGGCATGTTCTGTCCCGGACCCCTGCGCTTCTCCAGCGGGATCAAGCTCAGTCCCTGCCCCTGGCTTGGAAAAGCATCCTTGGTGACTGCCTTCACTGTCCCCACCTTGCCTTCCTTCCCCAAACCCTCCTGGAGTCCTGGCACCTCTCAGATCAATCCTCACACCAGTCAGATTGGCGGAAATGAAGAATGGAGTGAAGCCTTCAGGAGGTGGGACCTAGTGGAGAGTAGTTATGGCACCGGGGGCGTGGCCCCTGGACGTGCTATGGGATCCTGGCCCCTTCCTCTGCCTCTTTATACCACTGGCTGCCACTGGCTGAGCAGGCGAACCCTGCTCTGCGCCCCTGCCAACAAGTCCTGTCCCACCACAGCCCCAAAAGCAACTGGGCCAATTAAACATGGAAACCTTTGAAACCATGAGCCAAAATAAACTTTTCCTTCTTATAAATTGTTTATCTCGGGTATTACAGCAATGCAAAGTTGGCCAGCCCGGAAACTAATTCAGCAACCACTCCTCCATCAGTTTGCGCTGGATACAGCTTGTCCTCATCTTATATGGGGGAAAATGGGGGTAACGGCTTGCCACCGAGGAAGCAGCCAATGAGAGGGGAGGCTGGGACCAAACTCGGCCTGTCCAACCCACGAGTCTCCTCCACTCACGACCCCAACCTTGATTCCAAGAGGTAGACTTACAAAGCCACCACCCTGAGGTGGCTCTTCCTGGGGTTTCCGTGCTTATTAGAAGGCTCAACATTAAAGCAAACACGTCAAAACCTTGCAAAGATGATAAGAGGAGCCCGAGTCAGGGCAGACAACCTCCGTGGCACAGGAGTCATAAACCTGCTTTGAAGAGGCCCAAGACAGGCTCACAAATTCTGTTCTAGAATGAAGGAGATGGACAAGGCCCTGCAGTACAACTCATATTTCAGAAAAAAAAATCCCAGTGGGGGAGGAAAATGGAATTGCATCTTAATAGCATTGAACACTCAGTGTGGATTTTATTGAGCTCCTACTATATTCTTAGGCTTGTGCCGGATGCCAAGGATTGGAAGGTAAACAAATAATAAGAAACACTACCTCAGTGGTGCAGGGGACACGGGGCAGGAGAGAGAGTGGGACACCACTGGATATGGCCATCCTGAAAGTTTGGGAGCCTTTCCTGAGGACCTCCCCTGTGCCAGATGGAGGGCGAGGAGCTGGGCAGGAGAGGAGGCACTGTCCACCACGAAGGAGCTGAGTGCCACATGAAGTTACTGAACAGGCCGAGAGGAGGTGGCATTCACTCTTCACGCATTTATTTGGCAAATGTTTACGGAGTGCACAGGTAAGAAAATATGCAGGGAACGATGGGAACTGAAAGGAGAGTGGGGTCAGCACCACTTGGAAGCTCCAAGAGAGCTTGGTGCCTAAGGGTGAGAGCTAAGGGCGGCATAGCGCCCCCCAGTGGCCAAGAGGTGCACCATGTCCCCGTGTTCCTTTCCCAGGAATAAATATGATCTGCCTTTAATATGACGGAAGCCTTCTGTGACAGGCTTCCACTGTCAGATCGGAGCAACCGAGTTTTAATTACGGCCTTTATTATTCCTTCACCTCTGCAGCAACTCAGCACCCGGGCAATTAACTCCGTCTGTTTTTCTCAGGTTCGTCCCTACCCAGAGAGATACTTGGCAGCTTCCAACTCCTGGGAAGACGCTGGGGTCCAAGTCTAAATGGCTTTCAGCTCACATTTCCCAGCCCATCCACATTCCACAGGCTCTTCCTCTCTTATCTGATAGGAAACTCGCAGTGTGTCAGATATGACAAATAGTGCTTTAAAACAGCCAAGGGAAATATAAACAAAGAGATCTGCTGCTCAGACTCCGGCATGAACAGTTCGGGGGAAAGAAATGGGGAGAGGATTTTCATGGACTTAACCAGGAAATCAGCTTCAATGGGAGGGGTGGGGCTGAGCACAGCTGACATTCCTCACCCCATACATTTTTATAATACAGAGATGCTGAAAGCTACCTCACATCTGCCCTGTGCGGACTCGTCTGCATTTTGAAATCTCCCGAATTTAGAATATCATGTGCATGAACACAGCCAAACATGTCCTAGGTGAGGAAAGGAAGAACTCACACAGTTGCAGGGCTGGGTAACAGTATATTCTTCTTCTTCTTTTTTTTTTAAACTCTTTCTTAGAATGAAAATTTTCTTCATTAAAACAACAACAACAGCACAAAGGCTGAATGTGGTTTACAACATGGTGGAATATTACTCAGCCTTAAAAAAGAAGGAAATTCTGACACCCGTGGATTAAACTTGAAGTTATTATGCCAAGTGAAGAGAGTCCCCAAATAGCCAATATGGCATGAATGCACTTAAGTGATGTTTCTGGAGTGGTCAAGTGCACAAAGATAGCAGAATGGGGGTCACTAGGGCTGGGGTGGGGAGAGGAATGGAGAGGGACAGTTTCAGTTTGAGAAGATATGAAAGTTCTGGAGATGGATAGTTCTGGGACTGCACAACAGCGTGACTGTAACTTGACCCTACGCTTGAAACCCATCCAGATGGTGCCTTTTTATGTTATTTACTTTTTTCATAGTTAAAAAAAAAATCACCACCAAATGCCAATTTTGAGCTGAAAAAGGGTTGCAGGACTTGGGCACAGAGAAAGACTGCAGTGGAGTGGGTCAGTCCAGGGACTCTGAAGTGCCAGCACTGGGCTGGCTGTGATGGATCACCTGGGGTGACCCTGCCATGGCGGTCCTAGGTGTTTACCCAGAAGAATCGGCCACGCGTGTCTGCAATAAGACACTCACACCAACATCCACAGTGGCTTTATGCAGAGCAGGTCCAAACCACAAACCATCAAGGGTCCATCAATGGGAGTGGGATGAGCGCACTGCGGTAAATCTACAGGGTTCAATACTCCTCAGCTACAGCACGAACACCCAGCAGCTTGGGTGATTCTCAAAGACATTCGACTGAGTGGGAGCAGCCAGACATGAAAGCTGCAGGATCCACCCGTACGGAGTTCTAGGCGCGGCGGAACGGCTCCACACGGAGGGAGATTGGGACGGTGATCAGACAGGGAGGGCAGCCTGGGTCGACTGGGGAGGGGCACTTTCTAGGGTTTTGGAGATATTCTCTATCCTGATAGGGGTGCGAGATCCTCAACCAACTTTGGATCTGTGTATTTCACATTATGTGAATTATATCATAATTTTAAAAAAATGATAATTAGGGCTGGATAGGTGGCTCAGTGTTAGAGCACTTTCCGGACATGCGGGAGGACCCGGGTTCAAACCCTAGCACCACATATACAACTAAGTGTTGGAAAAACAAAAACCAGATGAAAAAATAAATAAAAAATGGATTCTCTATTAAAAAAAAGGAAAAGAAAAAAGAAAAGAATAAAGAAAATTAAAAAAAGAGTCACTTGGGAACCTTATTAAAAATATACCCCCAGCCCTGGAGACTCTGGCACAGGGACCTGGAGTCAGAGCCCAGCATTTTCAGGCTTAAAACTGCTCAGTGAGCCAGCTTCCAGCAGGACCATCCCCTCCTGCATGCTGACTCCCAGGCAGGAGCTAGACCAAGCCCTTTTTTAGGCGGGGGCCAGGAGCAGGAGCTTAGGACCACGGAGTGTGCCGCCTGACTACAGGGTTCAAGATCTGACTCCTGTCCGATGAACCAAGTGACTTCCGGCAAGTTCTTTGACTTTCCCACCTCCGGGTCCTGCCCTGTACAATGGGGAAGCTGTGAACACACACACAAGAGGTGCTCATTACGCAGTTCTGTTTCTGCAGTTATGATGCTTTGAGACCCTTCCCACCCTGAGAGGGAGCACCCCGCAAGGGCTGCTGATTCCTAGAGACAGCAATGACTTGCCAGTGAGCAGGCCTCTGCGGGTCCAAACCAACACATCCAGAACTCAAACTCACACACCCAGCCTACACTGCCCTGCCTAAGCCATCTCAGGACCAAGCAAGGACCACCCTGTAGCTCAGAGCTGTAAGGTGACAAAACCTCCCGCCCTCAAGTCACCCTGCCTCACCGATTCTTTCCATCCAAACCCCAATCGAAGCTCTGACCCTTGCCCCCCCTCGCCTCTCTCTGCCTCCTGACCAACACAGTGCTTCCCTGTGTGGCCTCCCTGGCAGGACCTGCACCTTCTCTGGAGCCCTGTCACAAACGATCTTTTAAATGGCGCTCTTTACCGATCAGTTGACTTTGCCATTGCTGAACAAATGCACCTTCATACAAGCAGGAGAAGGGTATCTCGCACATAGTAGGTTTGCAAAAGGCACAGTCTATGTGATAACAGAATCCTTGGCTGCTGTTTTAGAGCAGTGCCCATAATCTGTAATTGTACACCAGGATTATTTTATTACTAAGCTCTAAAAGGCAAGGTTCAGGCCAATTTCTTGTCACTAGGATGTCCCCTGCACCCCAGAGGACCAAGCAAAGGGTAGGGACTTCAGCAAAGTTTTGAAGAATCAGCAAGGACCTCCTGATTCTGCAACTCAGTCTCTGCTTTGCTAGATAATGAAATCCACACCAGAGAGGGGAAGTGACTCACCCGACATCACACAGCCCATGAGAGTCAGAACTAGCGTCAAGGCCCCTTGACTTCAGGGCCCCTTCTCCTGTACCTGAGGTCAGCCTTGTGGATCATGTGGAACAAGCAGCCCAGACCCCCAAAGAGGGAGTCCATGTCTGCCAATGCCCCTGTGTGTTCTCTATAAAGCACATGCGCCAGTCAATGCACCCCAGGAACTTTGGCCAGGGCAGACTACGTGGCCTCTTTCCCAGATGGGAGCAGGCGGGAGGCGACGATTCTGAGAGCCTGCATGCGTCCTTCTCTACGTATAGTGTAATTGGGAAGCTGATTTTCAAGCCTTCTTTGAGGGAACCCTGAGGTGGTGACCCTGAGCTCCAGGGTGGGGGCCCATCACCACCGAGTTCTGAGGATGGGCCCTGGGGTGCCTTAGACTTTCCAGGTGCTCTCCGAATTCTTGGAGTCCACTCTTAAGGGACTTGAGATGAGTCTTAAAGGCCAATCAATCAAGAACCAGTGGAACTGGATGGTTCCCTGAGCCCGGCCTTGGAGAGCACTCAGCCGTCCAGGGGAGTCTCAGGCTTTGCTGAATAAGTACTGAGAACCCATTTAACAACAGCCAGGTCCCCCCAAAGGAGCCATTTCACTGTAATTCAGAAGCCCATGAAATGGGAGAGTAGAACAAGAGTCTAGACTTTGGGTCACACAGACATGGGCCTGGATCTGGGTCCGGCCAGCCAAATTGCAACCTGAAACTTCTATCACTTCACTTACCTCTCTGATTTTATCTTCTTTACAAAATAAAGATGATAAGCTGAGACGGTGCAAAGCAAGACAGGTGACGCTCTTGGCACAGTGCCAGGGACACAAGTGGCGAAGGCTCCAGCCGCCTGCCTCCTTCTAGCTAACTCAGCCCCTCCCCCACGTTACGTCTCTCAGTGTGTTTAGTTTGCTATTGAGACACAATTCTCATACCATAAAATATCCCCCTTTAAAGTACACGACTCAGTGGACTTTAGTATACTTACAAAGTTCTGTAATCACCGCCATATAACTACAGAACATTTGCAGGAGCCCCCAAGAAGCCCTGTACCTATTAGCAGTTGCTCCCCATTCTTCCTCCCCCACCCCTGGTAACCACGAAGCTCTGTCTCTACAGATTTGCCAGTTCCTGGATATTTCATATGAATGCACTCATACAATGTGCAGCCTTTAGTATTTGACTTTTTCTCTTAGCCCAATGTTACCAAGGTTCATCCACATTAAGTGTACTTCATTTCTTTCTCTCGCTCCTTTCTCTTTTTAGGTCCTAAGGATTGAACCCAGGGGTGCTCTACCATTGAGCCACATCCCCAGTCCTTTTCATTTTGACACAGGGTCTTGCTAATTGCTAAGGGTGGCCTCAAACTTGTGATCCTCGGGCCTCAGCCTCCCAAGTTGCTGGGACTACAGGTGCACATCACCATGGCTGGCTGTGCCATTTGTTTTTATTCGCAAGTAATATTATATTGTTTGGATGACCCACATTTTATTTGTTTATCCACTCAAGAACTGATAGTTGGTTTAAATCACTTTTGGTTTCTGTCATTTTTTACTCAGTCTTTACAACCTTTCCTGTAGGAGAGAGAGCAGACAGGATCTTTCCCACCAGGGAGATGGTGGCTGAGGCTTGGGGAGGTTAGGTGGCCTCCCTAAGGGACTGTGGCTGGCAGGATGTGGGCCAGGAGTCAAGGTTAGTCCCCCTAACCCCAAGCTGAGTCAATGTCCCCAGGAGATACAGATAGGAACACCGGCACTCTATACCCCTCGCAGGAACCCAGCAGAATATTGTGGACTATTTTGGTTTGGCCTTGCTGGCGGAGGAAGGAGCGCGATTAAAGATGGTCTTGCTTTGTAACCCCAGCAGGGGAGTCAGCAGCTGATTCCAAGTGGCCCAGGGCCAGCGTCTCAGGAAGGAAACAGCTCATTCCAATGAACCAGGAAGCCCAGCAGCTCTCGCAGCTCACCCTTGGGCTTCACCTGGGGACCATCACGTTGGCTGTGCTCCGAAGGCTCCCCCCTCCACTCCCAAGGCACCCGTCAGAGACTCCTTCCTCTCCTTCACATTTGTGGTCCTTCCCAGTTCTCTCGTGCTTAGACCTGGACAAGGCCACCAGCCACATGAGCAGAGCAAAGCCAACAGCCACTTGCAGCAAAAGAGGGTGGCAGTAATCAGCGTGGCGAGGGGGGGACTCTCTCTTCCATCTAAGGCAAGGTGGCTGTTTCTCTGCAAGTGACACAGTCTCCACTTCCCACACAGCAAACAACTATTGAGAGCCTACTGTTACTCACTCCCCATTCTCCAGAACAGTTACGCTGTGCCTACTGGGGGTCAGACCAGAAGGCAGGGGCCAACTCGGAGCTGTGAACCCTATTGCTGCCATGCACGCGCAGAACAGACAAAGCAATCAAGGAAACAGGGGGTGGGGGGAGTGGGGCCAGGCTGCACCTCTTGACGGGAGTGTCACACGCTGGTCTAAGCACTGAGTGAGGGACACAGGCTTGAGTGACCCAGGAGCCTCTTCAAGTGGAAGGATCAACATGGCAAGGAAGAATAGCCCGAGCAGGAGGGGAAGGTTTACAAACACCACCCGTGACCAGTGCAGCCGCCTCTACTGGGTGCTGAGCACCTACAACACTGAGGACATGGCTCCCTCCCAGCCCGGGGGGCGCAGGGGCTGATCGTGCTGAGCATCCGGTGGAAGGAGCACAGCCTGGTGACAGCCTGTGGCCTTTGCTCCAGACAGCCCTGGCAGGAACAGCAAACCAGCCATCCCCAGGGACCACAAGAAATAGTGGAGCCAAACCAGTGTCCAAACAACTAGCACCATGAGACCGGCCTCCGGGCCAACGCAGGGCACCTCCCTCCCTGTGAATGGGTGTGAGGGCCTCAGAGATAAGGGCACGTTGAGCACATCTGGAAGGAGGGGGATTTCTCCAAAGGGTCTGCTTTTAACTGAACCTCTGTCTCCCTCCAGCCATGGGTTCTCTCACGCTGCCATGGAAACATCAATAGCAGCATCCCAACACGGGCTGGAACCAGTGGCCAAGATGTTGTCTTAGTCCCCTGCGCAAGCTCAGAAGTGCCCAGCTCACCCTGGTGAGCATCCAGGCCCAGCGCTGCAGGAATAGAATCTCCCTGGGGAAGGTAGCATCTGCCCTGGGGGCACAGGGCATTGAAGGAAAGGGGTGGGGTGCCCCTAAGTGCTGGTCTGACTTCTAGCAAGTGTCCCTTCCTTCTGGAGTCCTGGAGGGGGAGCAGGGTGGTGGTGGTGGGGCTCTGCTTCCAGTGCCAAGTCCGCTGAGCTCATCACTTCCAATCCCAGGGGTTCCCCATCTTTTTTGGTGACCACAACTGTGCTTACGAGAGAACTCATTTAGCCACTTGGCAGGGAAGATCTCCTTGGCATAAAACTGGGCTACCTTTTTATTCTGTGGTTCACCTTCAATGCCTCCTAATGTATTATTTGTTTATTAAAGAGAGAGAGGGACAGTGAGAGAAAGAGAGAATCATTTTATTTAGTTTTTCATGTGGCTTTTGTTGCTCCAACACTTCGTTGCATGCATGGTGCTGGGGTTCTAAACCCGCATCCTTGCACATGCCAGGCAAGCACTGTAATTGCTGAGCCAATGCTCCAGCCCCAGTGCCTCCTAATTTAGACACGAAATTGATTTGCTGGAGAAGCGAGAAGGCCAGGGATGGGGAACTGGAGCTATGAATCAGAAATGTCTAGGTTCAGCTCCACTGGTGACTCCTGTACACCTGCGAGAAAGCTCCTGCCATTTCCTGGGTCTCAGTGTCCCCATAAATAAGAAAAGGGATCTGGATTAGACCCAAGGTTCTTGAACTTCAACATGCATACGAATTCCCCAGAAGCTTATTAAAACATATCCCTGGGCAGCACCAAGGAGTGACTCAGTAGGTCTGGGAATGGGGCCAGGAAATTGGCTTCTAACCAAAGTCCAGGGGAGAATCTGATACAGGATGACTGAGGACCATACTGTGAGAAACCCTGAACTCCGTGACCCAGAAAGGCCTTCTCTAAGATTCTCAACACGAAAGGCAATAAAATTCCTTCGCCTAGAAAGAAGAGATGGGATGAGGTTTATTGACACTAAATATTCAGGCAGGGTTTGTATGGTGAAGACTTTGAGAGCTGGGGATGTGGAATGTTCAAGGCCTTGGCTTTGATCCCCAGTACTGCAAAATAAATAAATCAAATCTAAAGAGATGGAACGGTGTCAATTCCTGGTGAGCTTTTGTCAGACACCCTGGCATGTCTTCAGGGAAGAAAGCCCAGGCTCAGAGCACCTGCTGTCTGGAACCATCCCCTGGGTGTCCAAGGAGCTCTGCTGTGGGTTGCAGGCATAGGTAAGAGTGCATCCAGGGTCAGCTTCGCCCAGTCCCTGGCGAAGTCCCTGGCAGGATTCTTGTTCAGCCCAGGACTGGAGGCGTGGAGGCTGCACATCATAGACCATGACGGAAGCTGGGGATGGTGAGGGTCCCTTCATGGCCCTCTCTTCTGCTTCCTGAGATGTAAAGAGTCAAGGTGAAGCCCAGCCCAGGCTACGGGATATCTGTCATTCTTTCGGACCTCTCTCAACAGTGGATACGTTTTCCGTGTTTCCTGTCTTACAAGTCCATACCTTTTCAAATTAGAAGCTGGAAACTTCTTTCTCAGTGTCTTTTGCAGTGGCCTGGACTCCCACCGTCAGACTGTGCCTGAGCTCGGCTCGAAGGCAGAGGCTCATGGCAAGGGGAGTTGGGTACAGGGCAGGTCCTGGGCACAGGTATAGCTGCTCCATCCTGTTCCCAGAGATGCAGTGACAGCAACCCGGGTGGCACCCTGTGCGGGGTGTGTCCGGTGAGACAGCACTGTTTTCACAAAGCAACTTGGCTGTGGGATCCCGGCACCGTTTCTGCTGGACCACTGTCCCCAGCCTGGTTCTCTGCCTTCCTGGGGATCCTGTGAGCCCCTGACAGCTTCTGGTAAGTTCTTTGTTGCTTCAACTTGCCTGACAGCCATCCCGCCGTCTGAAGTACCTAGATCCAGACGGGTGATTCTCCGGACACGGTCGGAGAGGGGAGGGCTGATTCTGTGGGTGGGACCTACAGTGACTCAGCCTTCAAAGACCCTTTGCAAGAAGGACCCAGACAGCCATGGCCTTGACCTCTCAAAAGGGAGGGCGTGGACCACACCACGTTCAAAGGCTTCTCCTTCTCCCCAGGCAACAATGACCTGTCCACACTACAACCTGCTGAGACTGACTTTCTCTTCTTGTCTGTTTAATCTACCACTCCATTTAGAGGAAATGAACCAAATTCGTGAAGCATGAAGGAACGGCTGTAGCACATGGTGGGCTTTTGTTCCCACCCCTGAGAGGACGCGGATGAACTCCAAGCTGCTCTTCTCACTGGGGTCCTGACCCCTCTGATGTCATGCACATTAGACAGATTCTGCCAGCTCTGGCTCCAGAAATAACCCCATGGGGACAATATGTCTCCCCAAAGAAAACAAGGACAAAAATTTCAGGCAAGAGTGTTCATTTCTAGGGTGGGCAGCGCTGCGGGAATGAAAGGGCGACAGCAATTAGAAAGTGTCCTTGCATTATCTCCTCTCTGAAGAGAGGAGCACAAAGGTGCTCTGAGACTAATGGGAAATGGAAGGTTCTGAAAGGAGTGCTCTGAATCACACTCCCTGGCTCTCTCCCCAGCAAGTGCGGACACGCAAATGAAGGGCCTGACTTGTTTTTAATTTTCAGAAAATACAGGGCAGGAACTTTCTGCATGGAAATGAGGTGGGAAAAAAGAAAAAGAAAAGAAAAGCAGTGAATTAAAAAGAGATAACGTTTATTTTCATTTTCACTTCTCTCCGTGATAGAGATTTCAGTCGTAGCCCCATAAAACTAGGATGACTCCAACAGTCCTAGAAAGAAGAAAAGTAGGGAGCTCTTTGCTCATTGGGGAAACCATACTGCCCTCCTCTGAAGTCCGGCAGGCGAGGAAGCACGGGTGATGGGCTGTGTCACAGCCAGAGCAGGGGTGTGCACCCCAGGAACTAGTGGGGAAAAGTCTTGAATATTTATTTTATGAATGGATGAGTGAAACAATTTTCAGATACATAGTTGTGACACCCCTCTAGCCAGTAGCTCAAAAACAATCTCCTTTCTGTTATTCGAAGAACTTGACACCCACCGTTCATTTAATAACCTTTTATTGAACAGTTACTGCAGGCCAGGCGTTGTCCTATGGGCTGTAGTTATGGCAGTTGAAGACTGTTCTGATCCAGAAGTCCCTGTTCTTCTGCAGAGTACATTTGAGTATGGGAAGCAGATTATAAATAAGTCAAGTAAGGCAGAGTGTACTTTGGATAGGGATATGGGTTATGCAGAGACTGAAATAAGGAAGAGGGACAGGAGGCATCAGGACAGGTGAAGGGATTATACATCAATCCCATGCCCCAGGGTGGAAGCTATATTGGGCTGTATTCCAGATCTAAGTACCCCTTCTCCAGGAGGGCTCTGTTGACCACCCTGGCTCCTTATCAGGGGTTAGCCAACCCCTCAGGGCCTTGGTCTACCCCACGGCTTCTCAAGCTCAGCACTGTATTAATTTGGGGCTAGAGTATTCTTTGTTTTTCCTGTGCATCTTAGAATGTTTTGCAGCATCTCAGGCCTCTACCCAGTACATAGCAGTAGAACTTCCCCCCAGCACCAATCATGACAATAAAAATGACCTCAGACTTTGCCAAATGACCCTGGCGTAGAGTGTCAAACTCACCCCTGGGTGAGAATCATTGGTCTGTCCCTTACTATTCAGTGTGGCTCCTGCTACACTGACACACTGCTGGGCGGGGGGGGACTGCAAACTTATACAGCCACTCTGGAAAGCAGTGTGGAGACTCCTCAAAAAACTAGGGATGGGACCACTTTACGACCCAGTTATCCCACTCCTGGGTA
>PVKS010025522.1:0-29760 GCA_004027875.1 Aplodontia rufa
TTAACAATTTCTTATGTATTCTACACTTTAAATGCATTTATGTACCTGCATATTATTTTTTGAAAAGATTATGCTCTATGTACTTTGTAGCTTTTACTTAACAAACTCTATGCTCACATTTATATTTACCTTATTTGTTTTAATGGATATATAATATTTAGCTATGTGAATATGAATAAATCATTGTTTATTTAGTCTTGTTTCCACTGGTTCATTTCCAGAGTTTTTCTTTTTGTTTTTGCAAATGTAAGTTGTAGTATAGCAAAGATCTCTGTGTACACACACATAGGAATATGCATGTACTTGTTTGACTGGAGGACATATTCATGAAGGTGGAATTACTGACTCAAAGGTAATGTTTGTTAAAACAAAAAAGTATGTAAAAAATATGGGAATATCTTTTCCCCAACAATTCTGCCAACAATGAGTAGCTTTTCTTAATTGAAATAGAAATGAATGACATAATTTTCATTTAACCAGATGAAGGAAACTTCAGATCTGAATAATCCATATTAAGAAAACAATATCTGATAGCCAGATGTTGAGTGTCTTTTACAGGGATTTATAAAATTGTCTATTTTTCATGGCAGACTTTTAGATTTAGATGATAATTAAAGGTTTGCTTTATTAAAGAGTTTTTGGTTGTTCAAGTTTTGTTAATATAAAATTGAAAACTCCAAAATATAACATAAAATTTGCAGATTTTGCAGTTTTTCAAATATTATAGTAATTAATTTTGCACATTGAATCTGTAAATCTAAATGTCCCAGCATAATCCCTAGTTTGCAAATGACATTTACTTAATTCTTAAACAGATTATGTAATTTTATGGAGAAAATTTTTGCAGTTTATAAAAATAGACTATTTATTAAATGGAAAAACACCAAACCCTACTTGGCAATTTTACTAAAAATTAGTAACAAGGGTAACATTTATACTTATTATTACTATGCTTGCTTTTTAAAACATTGGGCAAATAATATTAAATTGTAAGGAAAAGATACAGATAAAGTGAGGCATTTTTGGTGCGATCATTTTCTTGTTCTTGCGGTTTGGTGAGAAGACAACTGGAACATTTGCATATTGTGTTGCATAATGAGACCAACACAAAATGATTGCAGCTCATGTAAAAGACAGGGTGGCATGTTTTCAATTTTAATGGGGACACTCAGAAAAGTTCCAATTCTTCCTGACATTTCTTATAGCCAAATAAATGTGGTCTAGGTTGGAGTGTCTATTATGAAAATAAAAGGAGAGCAAGTCAATTATATTTCAATGACTGAATAGCCAGGGGTCCTCATTAAAATGATCAGAAAGATTGCAGTGTGGCTTTCCTCTGTGTAACCACTGATTAAGTTATATAAGAATGACATGGCCTTTTGGGGAGCAAGCCAGAGTGTGTGCAGTGGACGCTGGAGCCAGAAATTGTTGACCCTTTGAGAACGAAGTGTATATTACCTCAAGAAAGAAAAATATTTTTCTCTTAAGGATTGAGAGTCTTTGGAACTATAAATATGAAGTAGTTGAGGTTATTGTATGAAAGCTTTAATTTTTGCTTTGCTGTAAGAAAAATTCCCCTCACTATAGTAATGATATAGGATCCTTATGTTTACTTTAGTCAATGAGATATAATTTACTAGAGTAATATTTATAAGCAAGGAAATGAGTTTATTTAAGGAATATTTAGTTTATGAACTCACTACTGTTCTTTTCTTTTAAAAATTTCTACTTATCTATTTTATGGGGTGTGTGTGTGTGTGTGTGTGTGTGGTCTATGTGTGTGTGAAGGGAAGGTATAAAATATTCTGAAGAAGATTATTGCTGTTCTTCTGTTTGCATTCACATGTAAACAGATAATATAGTTTAATATAACTTAAGAAGAACAAGTACATTGCTTGGGAGACCAGACCCACTGGTTGAAATATATATATATATATATATATTTTTTTTTTTTCCCCCCCAGGCCTGAGGACCGAACTCTGGGCCTTGCATGTGCTAGGCAAGCACTCTGCCACTGAGCTAAATACCCAACCCCTGAATTTTATATTTTTAATAGGAAGAAATAATAGTCTCATATTTTGTCAAGTCTCAGTAGTCAAAATTCTTGGAATTTTGGAACCAAACTCGTGGTTCTCATATATGTTAAGATGCTAAGGCACCTGAGTCTTCATTATGTTTAATTTTTAATATTGTGTTTTCTTTTAAATGAGAGAGAATCTACAACATTTATAACTAGACTCAAGCCCATATTGTAAGGTAACTGAATTTTTAGATCTTCAGTAACTATGAAAGGAACAATGGTTGTGTTTTCTGATATTATTTTTCTTTTCTCAATCAATTGTATGTATTGTATTTAATTGATTATCTATGATTTGCCTAATATTCCAAAAAGGGGCATCAGCATTATACATATAAATAGCAGTGGAAAATATTAAAACTATATCAATCTCAGTTTGTGTGTTTCAAGAAGTGAAAAAAAATCTGTTTAATAGTCACATCAGTTAAATAATTAGCCCCAAATATTTTTTGTGTAGGCGAGTACACAATCTTGCTCTCTTTCTTTCTCTCCTAATTGACTGACTGGTCAACCCAGTAAAAAATTTAAAACTAATTTATTAATCTTCATGTAGCAAAAAAAGAGAACTGTAGCTGAATTTTTTATTCTCAACCAGGTGTCAGTGGATCATTTATCACTGAAATTATCTGAGATAAATGTTCAGTTTTTAACATTGTATTATAAATGTCATTATGACTTATGATGGGATTAGAGAGGTATTACAGATTTTTAAGTGCCTTAAAAGTTTTGGTATTGATTTTCCAGATCTTAGTCAATGGAAGTATAAGCCAGGACCCTTTAATGTTGTATTGTTATCATTTCACTTCCACTAAATAACCACACTGCAGAATTGACTGTATTATCAAGCACATTTGAAAATAATAATTAGAGGAAAACAGGTTTATCATGATAACTTTTTTTTGGGGGGGGTGACTATTCTTACATGTGATTCACTATGAAAGAAAGAACATAATGGTCTGCAGCCTGGTTCCTTTAATGGAACCCAATTATGTGCTTCTCAAATATACCACAGAATTTAATGGTTCTCAGAATTTTTTAGTAATATTCTTCCTTGTTGTTTTCATCTAATTTATTCCTTAATTAAATAAAATCAAAGAATGTCTGTATCCTTTCTGTATTCAAAGGGAATAAAATATCTATATAAAATATTTTTTGAGATAATTTTTTATCACAGCATTATAGTTATACACAGTATTTGGGTTCATTTTGATAAAATCATATGTCTGGAATTTGATTTTATTCCCTTTTTTCTCCACCTCCCTATTCTCCTCCCTCTCCCTAGTCTTCTTTCTCTACTCTATTGATCTCCCTTTTTTAATTTATTGAGGAGTTGTGTTGTACAATCATAAATGCATATGTAGTAACAGTATGATATGTACAGTATATATCTTTTGACTCTTCTGTATTTCTTCCCTATAATAGATATGAATGTCTATATATATATATATATGATTGTGCATTTTCCAGAATTAAATGATTTCCATATAAAGTATTAAAAAGATTTGCTTTTTCTTATCTATATTGTTTCTCATTTTAGAATATAAATACCATTTCTTTTAGTTGTTTTATTGAATCAAGGAAATTGTTGCAGGAACACTTCTCATAAAAGTGCTGGTTAAAGAACAACAAAGATGGATGCAAGGCTGGTACTTCACAAAAGCCACCCAGAGTGTGTTATACATGTACACTTGCAGGTGCAAAAAAACCTATCTGAAATAGGTCAGTCTACCCTTCTCTGGCTAAGGATCTCAAGCTGTATCTCATGGCACAGTCTGTATTTCAAGACCAAATTTTGATCAACCCATGAAATGTATTGTTTTGCAACTGAATACATAAATGATGCTGTTAAAGTGATGTATAATGGAAGAACATTGATTGGAAGAAAAATCTAGTATGGTAGCTTGATATGAGCAAAGACAAGAGATATGTCTAATGTCAGATCAGTGCCAATGTTCACTGGGGAATGTAAGAACTTTGTCTTGTGAACATATGAGAGAGAGAGATTGGAATAGTAGATAGCTCCACCACAATATAGCAGTGTCCCAAGGGGATAAAGTACCATAATGCAGTGGTTAAATGAATGCATGCTTAGACCCTGTAAATACTGTTATGCCACATTAGTGATGGCTTGTAATCATTGCTGTCTAGTTTATTGCTAGTTTGAGTTATTTATCCCTTCAAACTTTCTGTTAGGGATTTTAGTATTCCAAGCATGCTGTGGATATCAACAGATCAAAAGACATTTCCCCATGCCAGATTCCATTTCAAGAATAGAAACTATCTTGAGGGGGAAGCATTCTTTTATAAAGATATATTCAAATAAATTTTGGAAAAAGTTAGTTAAATGGGTTCTTGGAGTATAGGATTTCTTAAAAATTTTAATATTCAAATTTGTATTTAGATTCTGGGTAAGGTATTTAGATTTTCCAAAACTTATATTTGTTTTTCAGCAAATACTTTCAGAAATAATTAAACTATGAAGTCTGCTCTTTCCTATCCCTTCTGCTCAATAAATGGAATAAATGGAAGAGAATTTAACATTCTCCAACTACACCAGGTGAACATCCAGTGGCTCTTAATGCGGGCTGTCAAGTAGAATCACTTGGGAATATTTAAAAAGAAATCTTTTTATTGTGATAAAACCCACATCATTAAACTTACCATTGTAATCATTTTAAACTATATAATCCAGTAGTGTTAAGTATGTTGACAGTGTAGTGAAACAGATCTCCAGAACTCTTTCATCTTACAGAGCTGAAACTTTAAATCTATTAGAAAATAACTCCTCTTTCCTTTCCTCCTTATAGCTCTTGATATCTGGGAAGATTTGAAAACAATACATATTCCAGATCATCTATTCCCTAAGGATTCTGATTTAAATGTTCTGGGTATAAATGTTTCAATTACAGTGTCCTATTAGATTGGAGGAGAGTTGAAAATCATGCTTTTGGTGTGTTCATTTGATTTAATCCACCACACACTTACTAGGAACTAGGTCCTAGAACAAGGAGTAAGTTGTGAAAACACTGACTATAGAGAGGACAGGAAGATAATTAGTTCCCCAAGATGAGAAGTGCCCCGTGGTGGAGTGGTTTATAGGGCCATCGGGTAGCAGTGAGGAGAGAGTGACCATCCCAAACAATTGCTCAAGGAGATATTTTGAAAAACCTGATATTGAATACTGGTGGAGCTTAGGAAAAAATTTAATACACCAGGGTTCCTCTAAAATTTTAATTCTGAGGAGAAGGAAGTCTATCTTCACAAGTACATAATCTCAGTTTTAAGCACGCATTTTCTATTTCTGATACTTAACTGAGTTAAGTGGTTGTTTAGTGCTTTCACAAATTTAAAAACATTTCCCAATTCTTTTCTTAGCATTCTTAATATACTTTTCCAACCTATCTTATGTCTTAAAGTTTAATTCCATGCTCAGAAGTTAACTGTGGATATGAATATTAAGTTGAATTTCTTGAATTATATTGGTGGAAAAAATTAATTAGAAAAATATTCTAACTTAACCTGAAATTTTTATTCTCAATTTTCTTTTCATATCTTACTTTTATATTGCTTAAATGTTAAAAACTTAAAATTTGGGGATAGTTTGTAACATAAGAAGTTATTTACCAAATATTCTTGCTGGGGAATTATTGTAAAAAGGAGCCATTACTACCTCAAAATAACATAATACAACCTAATGTTAACAATGAGCTCTCCATCCTGGGTAGCCTTAGAATAATTGGTCTTTTAGTTGATTTGACTAACTGACAGCTGAGCCACTAATAATTACCTATGGCAAGCTTTACTTTTGATTTTATTTTAGAATGCTCTGCTAAGGAATGAAATGCATACTGTCTTTAAAAAATCACATTTGACTGTATTTGAATGTTTTGCTCTTCATTTAAATAATTCTCTATGGAAATATGTTCACACATCAATAACTACAGAGGAGACTTTTTAATTTAATTAAAAGAAAAGCAGCACAGCCAAGAGGCCTCTTTATGGTTAAGCAACTATGACTTAAAATAGTGTATTAATTTTATCAATTTACCAGGATATCATTTCAATTTTATGACAAGCCTTCAAGTTTATTTAGGGACAGTCATGATCCACAATATTATACTCTTAATAGCTTATGCTTTATGGTATTCTCCAGTATACAGGGAATTCTAATCATTGGGAATCTTTTATGCATTTGCCAGAAAGGTCTTTAGTTGTAATGTTTTCTCAATAATCAGTAGCTCTAAACTGAGTCTGTGGTTGGTCTTAGCTCAGTAGAAATGTTTGGCACAGTAATCTATGGACATATAAAATTGGCTAAGTCAGAAATAAGGTAAGTTGATTTGAAGTAAAAGAAGGAAAGAACATGTTGAGGTATTTTTGTTAGTAGTGATCCTATTGTATTATTTTCACCAAAATACTATTGCAGTTGAGAGTTTGAGTGCTTTAATGTTAATTTTTCACAAGTGATTTTTGTGTTAAATATATAACATTTAGAAAAAAATGGTAACTGGGAAGAAATTTTAAAACTTGAGAAATGTATTTTTCACCTGATTGAGGTCCAGATTCTGACAGAGTAACTGTGATGGTAGATAAAAAATACAACATTTGCACAGAAATTTGGATGTTGCAGAGAAAGCAAATAACATAAGAGATGATTGGTGAGTTTAAAATCACAGGCGATTTCTGTGAAAATGGTCACCATCTTTGTTTTCCTTCATAGGAGGTCTTTTAAAAATGTATGTGTCAATTATAACAAAGTGCACCTTATTTTTAAGTTTGAAGATTGTTAAATAGGTCATGCTACTTTAAGGCATTCTTTGCTAAGAACTTGTGTAGATTTACAGACTTATTTTCAAGTATTATTATATCTCTCTGTATGTGTGTGCATTAATATGCACCTTAATATTTGAATGTGTTACTAGACTGTGCCTATGACAACAGATTTTGTATATCTTCAACTTTTGATCTTATAACAAAGCTGTCTTTGAGGGTGAGTGTAGCCAGAAAAATTATAATAGCATTAATTCTTTGGGAACTTTAGAATGTGTAATAATGTTCTCTGAATATATTTTATTGTGTTTTATGCTTTAGGGGATAGAGAAATTTCCAGTTACCTAATTGAGTAGCTCTCAATTGGAGGTGATTTTGCCCCCCCCCTCCAGCAGATTTTTGGTAATGGCTGGAGACATTTTTTATAGTCACATTTGAGGGGGTATTATCAGCATCAACTGGGTAGAGACAGACCAAGGATGCTGCTAAAACCCACAGGACAGTCCTCACAATTACCCAGCCCCAAAAGTCAATTATGCTGAACTGAGAAACCCTAAATTCATCTAGCTACCAGTCTCCTGAGTAGCTCATCTTTATCGTGAAAACATATCTTAATATTTAGGAAATGAATGCCTGTTACGGAATTTACTAGTGATCTCCTTTTCCTTTCTTAATATATAAACAAGAAAGTGTTATGCATTTGTTTGAGATGGGAAACAATTAAATAAAAAAAGAGGTTCCAAGCAATTAAACAAACAAAAAAAAAGAGGTTCCAGATGAAGATCATTTTTTAAGGTGATCATATTAGAAAAAGGCTAAAAACTTATTCCAAATATGCAAATATCTCAAAATGTTTCTAGAAGTGTCTTTAAAAATTACAGGAAAAAATTATAGAAAGCATACAAAACCAATTATACCTTTATTTCAATAGAAAAATTGGTTTTGGTTTAATAACTTATTCGATCATATTTGTATGTCCAAGATGCTTGTTTTCTCCAACTCAAATCTTCTTTCAAAGATATAAAACTTGCCACTATCAGGGAAAGGGAAGGATATTCCAAATTGTTATTCCAAAATACTTTATGCAACAGCAGATCATTGTAATAAATGGAATCTCTGTAAGCAATGCTGTGTAATGCTAATAGAATTTTGATTTTGCAAGTTCTGAGTATGATTGGTTTCAAAAAGCATAATTTAGGTTTCACTTTTAATGTTAGAATAGTCTTTATACAAGTACATTAGGCTACTTATATTTATCTGTAAATTCTATTTTATATGAATAAATTCAATGTTGTTTTAAATATGCAATTGAAAAGTGAATTACTTTTAAAAATTACATATTGTGTGTATACCTAAAATATATGATGATATTTAAAATAAAAATTTAATGATCAAAGCCACAAAAGTCTCATGTCAGTATGTTTATTCAGGGTGATAATTTCAGTTTTGAATTTTATATATCTCAGTCCTTAAGCCATGTAAAAGGCATATTCTTAGAAAAACTAATTTCTTATGGAATTATTGATAAATTTAGTTAAAATAACAGAGATTAGTTTTAAAAATTAATTTTATGTCTTTATGCTTATTGGTAACTTGAACATGTTTCTTAAATGTAAAATTGCTTTAAAATTTTATTATCTTCTAAAATATTAGGGTCTGATTACCTATAATGATGTTCAAATAGCCAAGGGAAGAAATAAAAGCATCTGAATCTTTTGTCTTATAAACCAGGTCATAGATTCTTGAATTGGGGATGAATATAAGGAGGATGCAAATTGTCACATGATAATCTTTGTAAATTAATTTCTGCACTTGATTAAAATTTTCATCTACCATTAATAAACTCTGGCCTTGAAAAATAATCACTGAGTCTCTTGATAACCTTCAAGAAGAAAAAAATTCTGTTCTAGTGTTAGTAATGAATTGAATAATTTTCAAATAACATAAGGTCTGTGTCTGAATATATTTTATGTATGTATGTGTTGAACCTAAACATGAATGCTATCATTTTATCATAGTCTTCTTGGTTTTACATCTAAAATTTAAAAAATAGTAAAATAATTTTATAGTCTGTTAGTGTACAGTAATTTATGTCTAAGTAACTAAATACATAACTTTTAGATGGTAGTACATCTATTAAGAATCTGTAATGAGGACATAATAGATATGAAGAAGACATGAAATTAATATTTATTTTTTATTTACATAAAAATAAATGTTGAAATAGGAATTGTAGCTCAGTGGTATAGCAATTGGCTAGCATGCATGCGGTGCTAGGTTCTATTTCCAGCACCAGAGGGGGAAAAAAAAGATAAACATTTCATGAAGTTAAAATACAATCACATATATTAATTTCTAATATTTTATTAAAGTGACACATAGGAATTCCTGGTTTTGAATTGAAATAGTTTGAAATAAAGATAGGAGATATATGATAATATTTTTATGAATATTGTTCTCAGCACAAAAATATCAGTAAATTGTTAAGGATAAAAACAAAGTCATCTATCAGTGTACAGAAAGTGAAGCTAAGCAGATTTTTGATGTTTCTTAATATCTCTGGTAGTTTTAACCCTTCTGTGTGAATATCAGAGATAAAATATGTCAAAATAGAACTAAAATAGCAATTTTGACTTTGATACATGAAATGATTCTAGAACAAAAATTGGAAGGAAGGTTTGACGGAGAGAAACTGATATGTTAAAAAATGAGATGTTAAAATTCTCAGATAATTATTCACGTGGGGGAAAATTGCTAGAGAAGTTGCCAACAATCAAAACCCAGCTGGAAGCAGAATTAAATCTCTAGATGGTGAGTTGAATCAGTGTCTTGTGGGCAACAGTCTATCTGGGTTGAGTGGTTTATCCTTTCCCTGGTTGTAGATATAAAACTGAAGGGCAAAAAAATTCCATAATAATTATTTCCAGGTCTCTGTCAGAGTTAGAATCCAGGACGATCACACTCTCCATTTCATATCAACACACTTTTCTCCTAGTGTAGACAACTTTATCCTTCATCTTGGATGTCCATCAGGACTGACTTTTTTTTGGTGAAACTTTAATTAGGAAAATGAGAAATATTTGCAGAATCCTAAAAACATCAAAATTGTATGCTATGCTGATGCTAATCAAGCAAAACAATTTTGGAAATAACTAATAAAATGATATATTAGAAGTTGACTTAAAATATTTATATGGAAAAATCAATTCCAGTCCTCCCATTCAAGCTCCATTGGTGCACTAATAGTCACTTCAAAACCAGTACAGGAGCCTTCACTTGCTCTATTTTTTTTTTTTTAAAGAGAAAGAGGGACAGTGGGAGAGAGAGAGAGTGAAAATCAATTGTATTTTAGTTTTTCACATGGCCTTCATTGCTCTTTGTTGTGTATGTGGTGCTGGGGTTCAAATCCATGTCCTCGTGCATCCAAGTAAGCACCGTAACTGCTGAGCCACTGCTTCAGCCCCCACTTGCTCTATTTTTAATAGCAGATCATTTATTTAATTCACCTCTAAATCAACTTAGATCTACTTAGACCAATATCTGTAAATCAGTCTATTAGTGAATGTGTGTATTTCTAACACCATCGTAATATGCTATCATAGTGTAATAAGAAAATATATTACTCAAATATGTACAACCATCATAATATGCTATCACTGTGAAATAAGAAAATATATTTATTACCCAAATATGTATAATTAGTATCAAGGGCTCATAAGAGAAGAACATTGTAAGATTTATAGTCCTTCCAGAAAAAGAGAAAAATTAATGTTAGAAAACTGAGGTAACTTGCATTTCCTAAAAATAAAAATTATTTATTTTTTCAAAACCAGAAAAAATCCATCTTTTAATATCTTTAAACCTGTTTGAGTCACAGAGTAACAGACTTTACGAGTTTTAAGAACCTGATCCAATCTCCCATCTGGTGCCTATTTGTCTGCCACAATCCTATGATTGAGGATTGTCTGGTCTTTGCTTGAACACTGTTTCTGAAAAGGACTTCACAACTTCCAGAAGCAGATCATTTTTACTTTTCATGATACGTCTTGTCATTTTGACAGTTAAAAAAACTAAATCAAGTATTTTTGAAATGTTAAATATGCACTCTCAAGATATTGACTTGTTCTCGGCAAATGAGATGCGGAGTGAGTGAATGTGAATACGTCTGCATATGCATATGCTAAGCAGTCCCAGTCCCAGTCATGGTCGCCATTTCCAGGAGCCCCACAAATGACTTCTATCTAGATTGAGTTACTCTTCTGAACAGAACTATAGAAACAGCATAACATTTTTGTGTACTCCATGGTTCTCTTTTATTGGTGATAATTACCTTTGATAATTTAATAAAAGTTTGTGAGCATTAATTTATGGAGACTCATAATAACTTGTCAGTGATTTGTATCTTATGGTTTGATAATGTTTCCCTCTCATTTGTATCTCTATATACTCTTAATTAAAAAAAACCAACATATAAGGCATTTACTCACTCATTGCATACTAAAGATTTAAACAAAATTCAAATTCCTGCACATAGACTGATAATTTATGTGAGACTGTTGCACAAAATTTTTATGTTTAAATGTTTCAAAGTGAACATAGAGAATTTTGGAATACCAACACGAAACATTATTACTCTTTTTTGACCTTTACATGCTTGCACAAAAGTCTATTTTATGCTAAGAGATACCTACTTCCTTAATTTAAATTCATTTTCTACAGTAAAGAGAGTGCCAAAACTTGATCCTTGTGTTCTAAGGTAAACTGGAGTCACTTAAAATACAGTTTTATGAGTAACGTGGTGTACACAAAGCCAACATGTCTATATGTACTATTCCTCAGCAGCATTGATTACTGTGCAGAAAAGAAAAACATACCTCGAAGAGTATTTGCAGGCACTAACTGCATCTTTACAATCCGCTCTTGCCTTGCTCTATAACTGCACATGCATTGTGTCTTAACAAAGGTGCTCAGTGTTGAACATTGTTCCACCTCTCCCCTTGTTTCTCTGGTACAGTTTGTTGTGTAAGTTCCTTCCTCTCATGGTTTGATCTGAATTTGTCATTAAAAGGGTGGTGAATTTGACTTTTCATTGAAGAACATTAGCATGTGGACAATGTTAGTTTTTCTTCGAAAATTTGATCTCTGTTGGATTATTGCTTTCAGTATACTCTAGCATATGGTGGTTTCAGTGTAAAAGTAACACTAAAATAAGAGAAAAACTGCACAGAGATGGTTATGTTACATTGGGAATTCATTATTAAGCTGTATCAATGGATGTGTAAGGAGCAGTGTGATAACAGTGCAGCACAGGGAAGACAAAGGATTCAGATTTTAAACTTCAGATTTATTTCACCAGACATAGCTGGTACTTATTTAAAAAACATGCAGTGAATTTTCATGAATCATTTTTATTTATCATTTAAATAGATTTTAAAAAATAGTTCTTGCCATTCTATTTTGAGTTAAATTAAATTTAATAAAGGATACAATATTTCTTTGCCCATCATTTTATTGCGAAAAATTCAAATATATAGAATAGTTTAAGAATAGAATGAGTGCCTGCATTCACCTAAATTCAACAATTCTGCTACTCTTTGTTTCTCACTATTTCTTTTTCTCTCTCCCTGTCCTGTGTCTCCCTTCTTTCCTTTTCTCCTTTTGCAGAACCATTTAAAAATTAGTTGAGGACAATATGGCACTTGCATTTTATTTATCAGAGTAAGAGAATTCTCCTGAATAATTTAAATATCATTTTTATACTTAAAAATAAACAGTAACTCCATAAAACAATCTATTTGATGTTTAAATTTTCTCAAATGACTCCAAAGTGCCTTCTAGTTATTTTTACTTTCTCCTGATCTAGGATACAATCCGGACTCCTGCATTGCAAGGATAGATTTTTTTCTTCCTCAAGTGATCTTCATTAGGAAAACTATACTAATTTTATGATAAACTCCAAGTGAGTGATATTTTTTTCTAAGATTTTGAACCTATTAAATGTTTGTACCTTGGTTTTTATAATATTATGTGATCCTTGACAATATACCAAAATTTTACATTTTTCAGAACATCTTTAGACTCCACACAAAATTATCCAGCAGAAGGGTACCACATATGGAGCCGATCACAGAACTGTGGCTTAATACAGTTAGTCGTGTGACCTGCCAGAAGTTGACCTCATTTCAGAATTCCATTGGAGCACGATACAGCCAATTCCACCTAGAATTTGAGAAACATGCTAGCATTTGTGGTAGTTCTTATGTTGCCTTTGGTTCAAATAATCAAGCACAGTGATTTTATACTTTTCCAAATTCTATTTTTACTGCTACTCACACATACATGAAACCACCAACCAAGTAAATCAAACAACAACTGCTAAACACAAAGTCAAAATGGGCTTCATTTTGAAACTGAGTTTGCCATGATGTCTGGGCACTGTTCTCCCAGAGATATTGTGAAAAGACAAATATCACCTTTCAATTTCCTAATCTTAGTTGCCTTTGCACCTCACTTCTGCAGGTCTGCCCTCTGGCATGATATTCACGTGGAGTGCATTAGTGTACGAATTTTCTTTCTCTTGGTGTGAAAGCAATCTTGGTCTTTGAAGTCTGCTTTCACCCTCAATGTCTGTCTTGAAAGCTGCTGCTTTGTGACCGCGGCATGGTGTTTTTTTGCCTTCCTGTGAACTTACATAGTGCTTGAATTTTCTCTGCTAGGAACCTATTGTCTCTTTCCCAATTATGTCCATAGAGTTTAGCATGCTATTCTCTGTTCTCATGATTGTCTCATACGTCATGAATTTACTGAGCACCTGCTCTGAGGGCTCTGTGCTGGGACCTTGTAGACATTATCTCATTTAATTCTGACAACAGTCCTGTCAGATAGATGTTTTAAATCCCATTTTATAGGTGAAGAAACAGGAACGGAGAGGTGAAGTGATTTGCTAAATTTGTACAACTGATCAAAGGCACAGACAATTTGAGCTTATATCTATCTGACCTGACCACATTTCACATTCTTTCCACCCTAAAAATATTCTTTGACCAGGGCCTTTTACTACAATCTGGGCTTGGAAAGATCGATGTAATTTACAGATGGATGAATTTTCCCTTAACACCTTTTGTGGTTTTTGATTGCCTTACTCTGACCCATGGCCAATAAAGTAACGCTGTGGCAAACCTCAAGAGAAGCATCAAAGGAGACAAGCCCGGCAGGCCCTGCTGTGTTGTGCTCTTTTCCAAAGACCTTGACATTCAGAGCACTGACAACAGGAAACCCAGTGCTCCTTCCGTCAACTCTGTAAACCAAGCAACTCTGTGTTCAGCAAAGACAGTTATAGGCTCAGGCTTCTAATTCTCTGAACTTATCATTGAACCAACTAGAGCCTTAATGACACTTCTTGTATTTCATTTACAGCTGGAAACATCTTTCATAGGCATTATTTCTTTTGATCCTCACATTAGCCAAATAAGAGTCCAAAGAGTGGCTTATGAGGTTTGTGGAGCGATTATGCATGGATTCACCATCAGTTTGTGATTGTCGTTGTGAGATCACAATTGCCTTATGTCCTATGTGTCTTACGGGAGAAAATTAATAATTTGAAATTGTGTAGGACAATAATAGTACTGAAAAAACCCAATACCTATTTTATTAGTCTTATTCCTCCCAAATAATTAGAATGCAGAATGCTGTGTTGGCTAATTGTTGGTTTTTTTTTTATTAGATGAATATGGAGTTACAATTAAGGGGGAAACATTGTCAAACAATCAAGAACAAATGTATATTTACATAGTTATCTGAGGCTGATGCCATGTCATGGATGCCCCCCTTGGGTTCCCCGTGATTCTGTTTCCCCCAGAAGAACCCCTGTGTTAAATGGATATCTCGTGGAGGTCAGAGATCTCCTTCTGAGATGATTCCCCTATATTCCCTCTCTTCAGTCTCCTAGATATCCTTCCTAATCCCTCCCCCAACACTGTCCCCTCGCTACACCTCCAGGTATCCTAGGCAATGATCCCCCTGTTTGTGTAAAAATTCATACAATTTAAGGTTATTATTAGCTTAGCCATCTAACATACTGTTTCCAGATGTAGTCTAGCTTCCACAAATGAAAGAAAACATTTGGCCCTTGAATCTCTGAGATTGGGATACTTCACTTAGCATAATTTTTTTTCCATCTCCATCCATTTGGTTTCAAAAGTTGTAATATCATCTTCTCTAATGGCTGAGTAGTATTCCATTGTATATATGTACCAAAGTTTTTGTATCCACTCGTCAAGTGAGGGGCCTCTGGGTTGGTTCCATAGTCTAGCTATAGTAAATTTTAAGAGAGAGCGGGACAGTGAGAGCAGGAAAGAGAGAATCAATTTTATTTAGTTTTTCTTGTGGCCTTCGTTGCTAGGACACTTTGTTGTGCACATGGTGCTGGGATTCAAATCCGTGTCCTTGTGCCTGCCAGGCAAATGCCATGACCACTGAGCCACCACATCAGCCCATAATTGTTAGTTCTTTTTTCTCCATTTCACTTGCCCAAGATCTACCCTCACTACCCATCCATACCATCACTACTCTCAGATATCTTGACTGCCTTCCAACTGGACCCAGGCCTATATCCAATAGCCTATTATCTTTTATATTTTATTCAGAAATTTATTTATTGAACAATCAAACAAGCTTCTAATAAAATAAAATTATATATATATATATATATATATATATATATATATATATATTCTGAAAATTAGAGTGTCCTCCTGTTCTCTTCATAACCTCCAGCCTCTTCCTTGGACCATGGGCTTGTCACTTTTGCCCTATCACCCAATGAAGTTTGAATGTGTCCAGATCCAATAGTGTCTGCTCATGTTCCATCCTGCTTGCTCCACAGCATAGATGTTTCAGATTATCCTTTGAGTCTAGAAATTCCTTGGGTTTTCGAATACAACTGTCCAGTGTTTCCTTTCAACTTTTCTGACTGTTTTTTCCACATGTTCCTCCACTGGCTTCTTTTCTTCATCCTGTCCCTGACATACCTGAAATGTTGGTATTTCCCAGGGTTTTATCCTAGCATTTATTCTCAATTTATAATCTTTTCTTGAGAACTCTTATACTCATCAATTCAGTTAGCACCTGTTTGCTGATGATCTTCAAATGTTTTGTGTGTGTGTGTGTGTGTGTGTGTGTGGCACAGACTCTATTGATATTTAAATTGATCATTTGTTATTCATTCATTTATTTAACCAAGGGAACTTTGTTAGGTTACAGTAATAGGTAAGACAGACATGATGGTTTTGCTTTTCATAAATCTCACTTCGAGGAGATAGCGAGGGGACAAACATAAATGATACAAACATCTGCTAGTGGTAAGTATTAGAAAGAAAATGTAACAGAACTGTGTGGTAGTGAGTGACTGGGGCCATTTTAATTGGGGGTTCGAAAAGGACCTTTTGGAGAAGGTGGTATTTTAAAACATACTTGAATTGTAAGAAGGAGCTAACCAGGTAAAGAAAGAAGGGAAGAATACCCCAGTTTTAGTGGACAAAACACCCTTGAGCAAAAGTAAATTGATGTGTTTAAGAAACAGAACTCAAAGGCCTCTACTGCTGGGGCATAGTGAGCTAGGAGGAGACTGGAGGTGAAGTTTGCTGAAGTAGGCAGGGCTATGGTGAGCTAAAAAGATGTAATGTTGCATGGCCTTACACCAATTTACCTTGCTGTCACATTTTTATTTTAGTTTACAAAAGTATCAGTCTATAACAAATAGAAGAAAAACACCCTGATCTTTTTATCATGTCTCTCTCTATGTATAGGTATATCATCTATCCATTTGTATCTATCTATCTATCTATCTATCTATCTATCTATATCTATTTATCTATCTAATCTATGTATCTATCCATCCATCTATCTATCATCTATATCTATTATCTATCTATCTATCTATCTATCTAATCTGTATCTATCTACACACACACACATGCATATTATTTTGCAGTACTGGGGGTTGAACCCAGGGCTGCTCTACCACTGACCTATACAATCAGCCTTTTTAAATTTTTTTTTTGAGATAAGGTGTAGAGATTGGCCTCAAACTTGTGATCCTCCTGCCTCAGCTTCCTGAGTAGCTGAGATTATAGGCATGTGCCACCATGCTTGTCTATCACAGATGTTTGAGAAATATTGTTTTGTCTTTCAAGAAGACAGAAGATTTCTAAAAAGTGGAAGAGCAAAGTACCAAAGTACTAGTAATTATATCCAGAGAGAGAAGGGCCTTTTTTTTTTTTTTAAATTAGAGCTTTGTAGTTATGCATAGTAGCTGGGTTCGTCCTGAATCGTACATGCCTGGAATTTGATTTCAGTTCATGATCCCCCTTTTCCCTCCCTCCCATCTTCTCTCTTCTCCCATTCTCCTTCTTCTGCTCTACTAGATTTCCTTTTGCTTGTCTATTTATATTTGATTGGTTCTTTCTACCATGCATAAAGGTGAAGTTCCCCATTGCATATTTAAATACGCACATAACACGATTTTTTAAGAATTCATTCTGCACTGTCTCTCCTTACCCATTCTTTAACTCTGCTTTTCAAGTTCCTTCTACATTACCGATCTTCCTTTTATCTTTATGTTATACTATCCTTCCCTTCCTATTTCCTTTATTTTACTTTAGTTTTCACATATGAGAGGGAACATTTGACTCTGAGTTTCTGAGTTTGGCTAATTTCACTTAGCATGATATTCTCCACTTTCAACCATTTACTGGCAAATGCCATAATTTCATTCTTTTTAAAAGCTTAGTAGAACTCCATTGCATGTATATACCACAATTTCTTAATCCATTCATCTAGTGATGGCCATCTGGATTGATTCCATAATTTAGCTGTTGTGAATTAAGCTGCTATAAACATTGATGTGGCTGTGTCACTGTAGATTGCTGATTTTAGATCTTTTGGGAAAATATCAAGGAGTGGGATAGCTGGGTCATATGGAATTCCCTTCCTAGATTTTTAATTTTTTGAGAAATCTCTATGTTTCCTTTCAGAGTGCTTGTACTAGTCCGTAGTCCCACCAACCAACGTGCAAGTGTTCCTTTGGCCCCACAACCTTACCAGCATTTATTATTGTTTGTATTCTTGATATATGTCATTCTGACTGGAGTGAGATGAAATCTTAATTAGTTTTAATTTGCATTATCCTGATTGCTAGAGATGGTGAATATTTTTTTTCTACATATTTGTTGGCCACATGTGTTTCTTGTTTTGAGATGTTTCTGTTTAGTTCTTTTGTCAGAAAGGTCTTTCTGGAAACAGATTTGTGGGTGTGGTTTTGGTACAGAGTTGACTGGAATAAAAAATGTAGAAAACCCAGAAGTTTTTTTTTGACAGAGTTGTATTGATAAAATCATATCACTAATTTTTGTGTTAACAAAGATTGAGACTGAGATCCTTTTACAGGTTGCTTAGCTGCTTCTCAAGGACACTTTTTCCAGTGTCTTTCTCAGAATTTGACAAGGAAGGTGTGGAAAAAGATAGACTTTTCAAAGGTCAGAATCAATAGAAAACAATAGACTAAAGAGCCACTCCCACAGGCAGAATGGAGATTAAGCAAGGAAAATTTTCAGCTTTCAAGGTAAGTAAACCTGGAATTTCTCAAGTGGAATTTCATGCAAATGCCATGCAGCTTTCATTACTATAGATCTGTACTATAATTTGAAGTTGGGTATTGTGGTACCTCCAGCATTGCTCTTGTTGAGCTTAGAATTGCTTTGGCTATTCTAGGTCTTTTATTCTTCCAAATGCACTTTAGGACTGTTTTTTACTAGTTCTGTGAAGAATGTCACTGTATTTTGTTAGGGATTGCATTGAACCTGTTTATTGCTTTTGGTAATATGGCCTTTTCCACAGTATTAACTGTGCCTATCCATGAATATGGGAAGTCTTTCCAAGTTCTTGTCTCTTCTTTAATTTCATGAAGTGTTCTTTCTTTTATAATATTCTGGAAGCATTTTTATAGAATTCTTTAAATATTTGATAGAATTCACTATTTGACACATCTTTGAATTTTTGATCCAAAAATTCATTTTTGTTAATAGAATAGAATTATTCAGGATATTTTTAAAAAATCTTTTTTATTTTCTTGTGATTTTATTTTTACTACGATGTAATTCACATATAAATACAAAATTTAAATGTACAGTACAGTATATTGTAGTATAAATAAAATTAGTATAAAAATAATCACTAATTCCAGCATATTTTTAAAATTATCTTCAAAGGAAACCCTATACCTGTTGACTGTGAATCCCTATTCCCCTTCTTTGGTCTCTTGAAACCACTAATCCACTTTCTGTCTTTATGGTTTTACCTATTCCAGAGAGTTTATATAAATGGAATCATATAATATGTGGCATTTTTGTGTCTGAATTCTTTCATTTAGCATAATGGTTTCAAGTTTTAATCATATTGTAGTATATATCAGCACTTCATTCCTTTTTAAGACTAATATTCCTTTGTTTGAAATAAACAATTTAATAAGTTGACAAATGAACTAATAGACATTTCTTAATAGAAAGGCAAATGGCCAACAAATACATGAAAAAATGTTCAACATCTCTAGCAATCTGGAAAATACAAATCAAAACTGCACTGAGATTTCATCTCACTCTAGTTAGAATGGCAATTATCAAGAATACAAATAATAATAATAAATTCTGGTGAGGATGTGATGGGAAACAAATACTTATATACTATCCTGGGACTGTAAGTTAGTAAATATCACTATAGAAATAAGTATGGAATCTCTTCAAGACTAGGAATGGAACCACCATATGATTCAGCTGTAACACTTTGGTATTTATCCGAAAGAACTAAAGTCAGCACACTACAGTGATGCACACATACCTACGTTTGTAGCAGTATAATTCACAATAGCCAAGTTATGGAACTGGCCTAGGTGTCCATAAATAGATGTGTAGGTAAAGAAAATATGGCATATATACATGAGCAGTTTTATGCAGCCATAAATAACAATCTGGGTGTGGTGGTGCACACCAGTGATCCTAGTGATTCAGGCAGCTGAGGCCAGAGGACCACAAGTCCCAGGACAGCCTCAGCAATTTAGCGAGACCCTATCTAAATACAAAAAATAAAAGGCACTGGGGATCTCTTTCAATAGTAAAGAACTTCTGTGTTCAATCCCCAGTGCAAGGAAAAAAAGAAAAAAACTGAATCATGTTATTTGCAGGTAAATGGGCAAAAATGGAGAATACCATGTTAGGTGAAATAACCTAGTCTCCAAAAGCCAAGATTTTCTCTCATATATAGAAGCCAGAGAGAAAAAAGGAAGGGGAGGAGCAGGGATTTTCATGAAAGTAGCAGGGAGACCAGTAGAGTAGAGATGGGGATGTGGGAGGAGAGTGAAGACAGGAGGTTCTGGGCAGTGAATAGTACCAAATTATGTTATGTGCATAAATGGATATATCACAATGGATACTACTATTTTTGCATAATTGTACTTTACCAATAAAATCATTTAAAAATTTAAAAGTATTCCATTATTTGTATATAGATCACATTTTATTTACTTATTTATAAATTGATTATTTTTCATTCTTTTTTCTGTTCCTTTGACTGGCTAATCTCAATCGACCCAACTTCACATTGACTGATGCCTCTCTATGTCCAAATATGCTACTGAACTCCTCTAGTGAATTTTTCATTTTGGCTATTGTACTTTTCAACTATGGAATTTCTACTGATTTTTCTTTATAATTTCTACCTCTTAGTGTTGTCTCTTCAGTGAGACATTGTTTTTACACTTTATATCTTTAAAAAAGGTTTCATTTAGTTCTTTGAAGTCTTTAATTTAAAGATTTAATGTCTTTGTCTTGTAATTCCAGCGTCTGGACAGGAACAGTTTCACTTACTATTCCCCTCCACCATTTCCTCCTGTGTTTGGGCCATACATTCTTGTTTCTGTGGATATCTCATAATTTTTTTTTTTTGTTAAAAACTATACATTTTGGGGCTGCAGCGGTGGCTCAGCAGTTACAGTGCTTGCTTGGCATGTGTGAGTACGTGGGTTTGAACCCCAGCTCCACTTATACAATGAAGTGTTGGAGCAATGAAAACCACATGAAAAACTAAATAAAATTGATTCTCTTTCTCTCTCTCTCTCTCACTGTTTCTCTTTCTTAAAAAAAACTATACATTTTAAATAATATAATGTGGCAATTTGGGAAAAATCAGCTTCTGTCCCCCTATCATGGTGGTTCAATATTGCTGCTCTTTTAGTAGCATTATTAACTAATTCTGTTCTTTGACATGTGTGGCCACTGAAATCTCTACTCAAGATTATGGTCAGCTAAGCATTGAGTTATGATTTCCTTACATGCTTGGAACCAATAAAGCACTCGTCTTTGCTGAAGGATTCTGTACATGTTGGAGCATGCTTTCAATGCTCAGCCATGCAATTTACAACTCTGTCTAAGCCTTTACATCTTTGTTCACCAGAGTCTCAAGATTAGCTGGAGATGAGAGCTTCTGGAACTTCGTGGGTCTCTCTTGGGAGAGACATGCCTTGGGTATGTTCGCAGGTTTGCCCATGTGCATAGCCTTCTAGATCCTCCGGTGCATTTTAGAAATTGTCAAAGCCTCTCTGTTGGTTTGGTATAGCTGCTATAAAAAAGCACAGCAGACTGGGAGGCTGAAACAACAGAAATTGATTTTTTCGCAGTTGAAAATTAGAAGTTCAAGACCAAGGGGTTGGCAATTTTGGTGACTTCTAGGGGCTCTCTCCTTGCCTTGAAGATGGTTGCCTCTTCTTTGTGTCCTCATATGCCTTTTTCTATATGTTATCTCTTTCTTGTAAGGACATCAGTCATATTGAATTATGGTCTCATCTTTATGACCTCATTAAAACTTAATTACCTTTGTAGAGGCTCTGTGTCCAAATATAGTCATATTCTAAGATATTAGATGTTAGCATTTCAACCTAAGCGTTCGAAGAAAACAATTTGGTCTATAAAAGCCCATGGACATATTGTTGCCCAGCTTTTCTATTTAGAGCTTGTGGTTAGCATACTCTTTGTCCCAACCATAATCTACTATGTCAGGCAGCCATGATGTAAAAAAATCGCTGCCAAACTTTTTGGACAAAAAGCCTGAAGACAGGCTGTTTGCAGTAGGTGAGCTGTGAGTCAGGTCAAATAATAAAATCCTTGTGAGTCAGGTCATCCAGGCAACCAGACAGGTAAAGTAATGATGGTTCTCTGGGAAGTTGTCTTCAAAGATCACCAAACCTGTGCTGCCTCAAGTGACTTTATGATTGTGTTCTGTTAGTTCTCAAGGCTACTACTGAACCGGGAGAGGTGAAGGGAAACAGAGCAAGTTAAGATGCCACAGAGGTCATTGTTTTTACTAGTATTCAGCTGTTTCTCTTGACTAAATGCTCAGAAGAGTATTGTAAGCATGTGGTGAGGTGAATTTCCAGAGTTCTAAAATGTTGATTTTTGAATGATAACTTTTGCCAGCATTCTTATTGCTTTTATAGAAAAGAGGGTTTTTAGAGTTTCTTACTCCTTCATTCCCACTGATGTTCTAAATATATGTTTATATATAATATTGCATTTTACATATTTTAACTGATCAATATGTGTATATATACATGTATATACACGTATGTACATCCATGTATATACATACGTATATATACATATATATACACATACTTACATATATATATATATATATATATATATATATATGGAGTGAGATTTTGTGCTATGAAGTGAGGTTTTTGTGTTTTGCACTTTTCAAGGAGCATATCCATTTCATCCATGTTGTTGAATTATTTGCATACAGTGTTTATAATAAAATCAGGCTTTCATATCCTTGGGTTCTGCATCAAGGTATTAAGCTACCTGCAGAACAAAAACATTTAAAAAAGGATGTGTGCTGAACATGTACAGATTTTTCTGTCCCTAAAAATACATTACAACAACAATTTATATAGCAATTATTTTATATTAGGCTTATGATTAATCTAGAGGTGATTTGAGGTCTACAGGAAGATATGAATAGGTTATATGAAAATATTATGGACTAATACAATACTATACAAGGACTCAAGCATCTGTTAATTTTGTTATTCATGGGGATTCCAGAACCAATCCCCTATGGATATTGAGGGATCCTGTATTTCTCTATTAGTCTTTTAATATTTATAGAATTAGTAATCTTACATCTCTCATTCTGTTTTACCTCTTTTTGTTACTGTTCAGTCTGGCTAGAGAACTACCAGTTTCTGAAAATATTGTATTGTTAAAGAAGCAGTTATTGGCTTCATTGATTTTCTCTATTCTTTTTTGTTTTTATATGTCATTAATTTTATGCTCTGATTTTTTAATTTCCTTTCTTTCACTTAATGTGAATTTAATTTATTCTATTCTTCCAGATTCTTAAGGTAGAAGCTGATGCTTTTCTTTTTCCCTAAAGTAGGTGATTACTGCTTTATACATTTCCCATTATCTTAGCAGAATGTACAAGTTTAAATATGTTGCATTTTCATATATATCTAGTTTAAAATACTTTGTAATTCCTCTTTGATTTTTCTTTGATCCATTTTTTAGAAGTATTTTTTTATTTTGCAAATGTTTGAGGGATCTTCAAGACATTTTCCTGTTATTGATTTGCAATTTAAATTCCATTGTTGGTAGAGAATATATTTTATTTGCTTGATTTGAACCCGTTTGTATTTTATGAGATTTGTATTATGGCCCTGGATATGGTTTATCTTGGTAAAAGTTCTGAGTGCACTTGAAAAGAAGGTGTGTTTGCTATTGTTGGGTGGAGTACTTAGAAATGTCAATTCGCTCAAGTTGTTTGATAGTGTTATTCAAAACTTCCATACCCTACTGATTTTTCTGTCTACCTACTCTATCAATTATGGAGAGAAAGGCTTTGAAATCTCCAATGATAATTGTGGCTTTGTCTTTTTCCCCTTGCAGTTTTAACATTTTGCCTTGTGTACTTTGAAACTATTGTTAGCTGTATTAATATTTAGAGTTGTTCTATCTTCTTCATCAATTGATCACTTTATCATTATGAAATGACCCTTTTCATCCTTGATAATGTTCTTTGTTTTAGAATTCAATGTTAAAATAGCCATATTAGCTTAATTTTAATTAGGTTATCATGATCTATGATTTTTTCATGATTTTACTTTTATCTTTTTTTTATAAATAAATTTGAAATTTATTTCTTTCAGGCAGCATAGAGGTGAGTCTTACTTTAAAAAATGTAATTTAACAATTTCTCCTTTCAATTGGGGTTTGGACTATTTGCAGTTAATGTGATTATTAACATGGTTAAGATTAAATCTATCTTTTGGTATTTATTTACTATTTGTCCTATGAGCTCTTTGTTCATTTTTCCTTTTTCAACTACTTTCTTTTGGATTAAATGAATGTTTTTCATGATTTGATTTTATCTCATTTGTTGATTTATTAGCTATTATCCTTTGTTATGTTATTTCAGTATTTGCTCTAAAGTTTATAATTTTTATCTTTTACTTATTACAGTGAACCTTCTAGTGATATTATGCACTTTGAATATAACACAAGAATCTTACAATGGTATAGTTCTCCCTTCTCAATCTTTGTGCTATTGTTGTCAAACATTCTACTTCTACAAACATTATAAGCCCTATATTGCATTGTTATTGCTTTTATTCAAATGGGCACTTATCTTTTATTTGTTATTTTTATTTCTTTAAGATAGAGGGCCAGTGAGTGAGAGAGAGAGAAAGAGAGAATTATTTATTTTAGTTTTTCATGTAGCCTTTCTTGCTCTGATACTTCGTTTTGTATGTGGTGCTGGGGTTTGAACCCATGTACTTGGGCATGCTAGGCAAGCACCTTAACTGCCAGGTCACTTATCTTTTAAAGGAGGCTTGAATCATAAGAATAAAACCTTGGCCAGGAGCAGGCCCTGCCTACCTGACATCCCATGTGCCAGTCTGGGCTACTTTGGGTCCTGGCCAGCAAGTGCTCAGGACACCACTGGTAGGACCCACTTTTAGAGCAACACTTGCCCATCTGAAGGAGGGCCCAGTCCTCTTTTTGTCCAGGCCCCAGGACATGCCCAGGACAGACTGGAGGAGCATTCCTGCCTGGAGCAACCCCTGGCTCAGGCCACTTCTGGTCCTTGCCTGGCACATGCACAGGACAACCCAGGTTCAGATTTGCATCCTTGAGTCTGGATCCAAATGGTGGAGCAAAATGAGGACCCAGGCAGAAGCAGCATCTGAAGAAGGTGATCATCAAAGAGGTGGTGGCTGATCCAACCCTTTGACTTGCAAGGAAAAACCACCTGGAGAACTGCCTACTTTCCCCACAGGAAATCTCAATTAAGAGATCCAGAAGAAGCTCTTAAAAAATGAAGAATCAAACTAGGAGAGGTTCACCTCAAACCCAGAACTCTCCTAGAAAGGTTGCCATGGATAGGGACTGAGATGAAAACCTTGAAAATATCATTGATGTTCTGATTAGTAAAAGGAACAATGAGCTAAAGAAGATATAATGAAGGGACTAAGTGAGAAAACTTAAGAGATGAAAAACTCTATTATCAAAGAACTAGACATACTCAAAAAGGAAGTAGCAGAGCTAAAATCTGCAGTCGATGACGTGAGAGGAACCATGGAAGAATTTAATAACAGACTAACTTCTTTTATCTTTTCTTCTTTTTTAAAGAGAGAGGGACAGTGAAAGAGAGAGACAGTGAAAGAGAAAGAGTGAAAGACAGAGAGAGAGAGAGGGAGAGAAAGAATCAATTTTTTATTCAGTTTTTCATGTGGCCTTCATTGCTCCAAGACTTCGTTTTGTACATGGTGCTGGGGTTTGAACTTGCACACTCGTGCATGCCAGGCAAGTGCTGTAACCTCTGAGCCACTGCTTCAGCCCCACAGACTAACTTCTACAGAAAATAAAACATCAGCTCTTGAAGAACAAAGTTCTGACAAGGAGGACAGGGTGAGCAAGCTTGAGTACATGGATGACAAAAAAATTAAAAAAACTCATGGAACACAAACAGAATTTTAAAAATGTCTGGGATGAAATGAGAAGAACCAATATAAGAGTAATACAGGAAGAAATGAAACACAAATGAATGGTATAAGGAACATTCTCAATGAAATAGCTAAAGAAAAAATTTGCCCAAATAAAAATAGACTCAGATATGCTCATCCAGGAATCTTAGGATACCCAATAGGCCTAATCAAATGAGAAGCTTACCAAGACACATCATATTTCAAATATAAAACAGGGAAATCAAGGAAAGAATATTGAAAGCAGCAAGTGAGAAATGCCAAATCACATCATCACATTCAGAGGCAAACTAATAAGAATCACATCTGACTTTTCAGTTCAGACTCTGGAGGCGAGAAGATCATGGAAGATCTTTCAATCTCTGAATGAGCGTGACACGCAGCCAAGAATACTACACCCAGCAAAATTCAGCTTCAAATTTGAGAAGGGAAATAAGAACTTTTCATGATAACAACAAACTGGCAGCATTTGTGAACAAAAAACCAGCGTTACAAAGAATCCTCGAAGATAAACTCCAGATAGAAGAACAAGCTAACATTCCTCATAACTCTCAAACAGAGGAAATTCAATAATGGTACATGCTATCAACAGACAATCAAGACAGTACAGAACTTACTAATAAAACACAAAGACTAAGAACCATAACCATATAACTAATATGAATGGACTCAATGTACTAATCAAAAGACACAGACTATCAGATTGGATCAAAAAACAAAATCCAACAATATGCTGCTTACAGGAAACCCACCTTATAGCCAGTGACACCCACAGATTAAGTGTGAAAGGATGGAAAAAAATCTACCAGGCATATGGCCCAAGAAAGAAAGCTGGAGTTGCAATTCTTATATCCAACAAAGTGGATTTCAAGCAAAAGTTAATCAGAAGAGATAGAGAAGGCCACTACATAACATACAACAGGAAGATATAACCATAGTAAATATATGCTCTCCAAACACCAACACTCCCAACTATGTGGAAAAATTACTCCAAGACATAAAACCACTTGTGGACCTCAACATGATAGTACTGGGAGAGTTTAACACTCCTCTGTCACCAATAGACAGATCATCAAAGCAAAACACAAAACAAAACAGAACAAAAAACCCCCCAAAACAAACAAACAAACAAACAAACAAAAAACTAATGAAGAGATCTCCAGTCTAAATAACACCATAAATCAAACAGACTTAACAGACATTTACAGAATATTCTGCCCCAAATTGGTAGAGTATGGCTTCTTCTCAGCAGCACATGGATTCTCCTCCAAAATAGATTGTATTCTAGTTCACAAAGGAAATCTCAGCAAACTATAAAAAAGTAGATGACCCTAATAATTAACAGCAAAAACCATAGCAAAAATACACATATTTTTTAATAACACCCTATTAAATGAAGAATGGATCCAAGATGACATAAGAATAGAAATTAAGGAATTCTTGGAAGAGAATGAGAATGAAGACACAACATATCTAAATCGCTGGGACAGAATGAAAGCATTCTTAAGGGAAGAATTTATAACACTGAGCGTCCACATTTAGAATCAGGAGAGGGAGTGGAGCAGTGGCTCTGCAGTTACAGAGCTTGCCCGCTATATGCGAGTATGCAGGTTCAAACCCCAGCACCACATATGCAACGAAGTGTCAGAGGATTGAAGGCCATACAAAAAACTAAATAAAAATTGATTCTCTTTCTTTCTCTCTCTCTCTCTCTCTCTGTCCTCTCTCTTTAAAAAAAAATCAGGAGAGATTCCAAACAAATAAGCTGATGCTCCAACTCAAAACTCTACAAAAGGAAGAACAGTCTAGTCCCAAAGCCAGGAGAAGACAGGAAATAATTAAGATCAAAGCTGAAATCAATGAAATTGAGAACAACAACAACAAAAACAATAAAAAGAACTGATGAAACAAAGAGCTGGTTCTTCAAAAAAATAAATAACATTGACAGACCCCTAGCTAATCTAACTAAAAGAATGAGAGAATCAAAGCAAATCAACAAAATCACCAACAAAAAGGGGGTGATCACCACTGACCCCATTGAAATCAAACACATTATCAGAACTTATTTTGAAAAACTATACTCCTCCAAATCTGATAATCTGGAAGACATAGACAAATTTCTTGATGCATACAACATTCCCAAATTGACAAAGGATGATGTTGATCCTAAATAGCCCAATAACAGGCACTGAAATCCATTCAGCAATTAAAAGTCTTCCAAAGAAGAAAAGTCCAGGACCTAATGGATTTCTGCTGAGTTTTACCACACTTTTGAAGAACAGCTAACACCTCTCCTTATTAAGCTATTCTAAGAAATTGAAAAAGAGGTAACTCTCCCACTTTTTATGAAGCAACCATGACTCTGATACCAAAACCCAAAAAAGACACATCAAAAAAAGAAAACTTCAGACCAAGATCCCTCATGAACATTGACACAAAAATCCTTAATAAAGTTCTCAAACTGCATTCAAAAACACATCAAGAAAATAATTCATCAGGATCAAGTGGACTTCATTTCAGGTATGTAAGGCTGGTTCAACATATGCAAATCAATAAACGTGATTCATCACTTAAACAGAATTAAGGACAAAAACCATATGGTCATCTCAATAGACACAGAACAGGGCTTTAATAAAATCCAGCACCCATTTATGCTCAAAACTCTAGAGAAAATAGGGATCAAAGGAACTTATCTTAATTTGTGAAGGCCATATATGCCAAATCCTCAGTTAATATAATACTAAATAGAGAAAAGTTCAAAGCGTTTCCACTAAACTTGGGAATAAGACAAAGCTGCCTGTTTTCACCACTTTTATTCAATATAGTCCTTGAGACCCTGGCTGGAGCAATCAGGCAAGAGAAAGAAATCAAAGGGATAAGAATAGGAAGGGAGGAAGTCAAATTATCCCTTTTTGCTGTTGACATGATCTTATATCTGGAAGATCCAAAAAGCTCCGCCAGAAAACTGCTAGAGCTAATAAATAAATTTGGCAAAGTAGCAGGCTTCAAGATCAATACCCATAAATTAATAGCTTTCCTGTACACTAACAATATTAGGGCAGAAGAAGAAATCAGGAAATTGATCCCATTCACAATACCCTCTACAAGAATAAAATATTTGGGAATTAACTAATAAGAGAAGTAAAAGACCTGTGCAAGAAAAACTATCAAACACTGAAAACAGAAATTGCAGAAGACCTAAGAAGTTGGAAAGATGTTCCATGCTCTTGGTTAGGCAGAATTATAATTAAAATGACCATTGTGCCAAAAGCATTGTACAGATTCAATGCAATCCCCATTAAGATTCCAATGTCATTCTTTACAGATATGGAAAAAGCAACTCTCAAATTCATTTGGAGCAACAAGAATCCCAGAATAGCTAAAACATTACTAAGCAAGAAAGATGAAACAGGTGGCTTTGCAATACCAGATCTAAAATTGTACTATTGAGCTGTAATATTAAAAACAGCATTGTACTGGTATCAAATAGGAATGAAGACCAATGCAATAGATTAGAAGACTCTGAGACAAACCCACAAGTCTTTTCTTTTTAAGCAAGATTTTATTTTTCATTATAGTTTTACATATTAAAGGGGTTTGTTGTTACAGTTCCATACATGCACACACAATATATCCCCACACCCCTTCCCAACTTCCCCCGTCCCCTTTACACCTGCCTAGACTGCAAGGTTTCTCCCAGTTCAATTACTAATCTGGATTTTTAAAATTTATTAAGAAATTTATTTGTTGAACAATCAAACAAGCTTCTAACAAAATAATGTAATATATAAAAATCTGAAAATTAGATTTACCCCCAAGA
>PVKS010025523.1:0-29752 GCA_004027875.1 Aplodontia rufa
GAGGGGGGAGGGTATACGAAGAACTCATAGGAGTCTGGTGATGGGGAAGATGGGGGAACCATTCCAGAAGCCGATGTTATTCCTACACTAGATACCCATTTAACACATGAGTTCTTCTGGGGGAAACTGCAATAGATGAAACCCATAGTAGCTTATCTATGCGTTAGCATTACCCCTGGTTATCAAAGTTTATACACATTGAGTGCTACAGTTTTGACAATGTTTCCCCCTCATCTGTATCCTGCATCGCAATATACTTCTAATAAATGTGGGAAAAAAAAAGTTTTTGTATCCATAAAAAAAAAAAAAAAGAAAACGCCTTCGACTCCATGGCTTAAGCATTGGGGACTTGTTTTCCTACAGTTCTAGGGGCTAGACATCCCAGATCAGGGTCCCAGTGTGGTAGGTTTCTGGCGAGGCTGCTCTGGCTTGCAGATGTCTGACTTCTCACTGCGTTGTCACACAGTGGAGAGAGAGAGAGAGGGACCTCTCCGGTGTCTCATCTTATAAGGACACTAATCCTACCGTCAGGGCTTCCAGACCTCATGTTTAAACGCCCTCACATTGGGCATTAGGACTTCAACATACGAATGTGGAGCAGGGGGCGGCGCATCTATAACATGGTGAGTATAACAGGTTAGACCGAAGCCTTCGGCTTTTCATATGGTCAAATCTGTCATTTTTGTCCTCCAATTTTAATTTTTCATGACCTTTGCAGATACACTGTGACGATACCCTCCAGTAGGCAGCAATTTATCTATAGAATCTGAGCCACGACAGGACAATGTGGAAGCACCAGATGTGAGGAGGCGGCTCTGTGCCTGCACCTGGGGGCAGCAGAACAGGCATGGGAGGCAGAGCTGCCTAGGCCAGGGTCAGGCAGGAGGCATGGCTTCCAGTCTTACCTCCTGCTGCACCCTGCTTCTGGAGCTGGGTCCCACCCCCAGGCCTGGGCACAGGCTGGGCTTCCCCCAAGAGCAGCTGTTCCTGTCTTCACTTTTCCGGATTCTGTTCTTCCGAGGAGTTCCGCCCCTGTGGTCCACTGCTGCGACCCCAGGCTGGTACACTCCCCCCTCTCTGTGTGGAATCAGATTGTCCCCTTGGGAGATGGCCTGCTATTCAGAGGTGGCTTCAGAAGCCAGCTCATCTAGGTTCTAAGCCTTGAGTGTGATCTTGGGCAAGGTCCTTGCCCCTTGGGAGCCTCCACTTCTCCATAAAAATGGATGTGCCTCCTCTGAGCCATGCTGGGTTAGAGGAGCCCCCGCAGGTGGGGCAGTGGATCAGGTGCCTGGCTCTCCATCCCTGGGAGGTGCTGCAACTGTTAGTACTGATCCTGGAACCTGTCCCCCAGCACTGCTAGGGCCGGTGAATGCCTGGATGGAGTGAGCATGTAGGCAGGGCAGAAGGGCAGGAGATTAGAGGGCGGCACTGGAGGATAAGAGGGGACTCAACTGTCCCCAGGGACAGTGCCCAACTGTGGTTCTTTTCCCAGCTCCACCCAGCATCTGGTTCCTGGGCCTCATACATCCTCACCCTTCACTGCTGCCTTTGGGTCCTTGAAAGAGGATGGTGGAGCCGTTGCCTTTCGCAAGGGGTCTCTCGAGGCTGTTTGAACCTAAGACTGCTGGTCTATTTCTTAACTCCCAGGAGAAAGATGTGATATCGGGGTGTACCTCCCCCTCCGTGGCCAGAGCACTGTTTGTTCTCTGCTCTGGGATTCTACTCCTCAGCATCTCCATGTGAAATCGTATGCACCTCTCAGGGACTTTGTAAAGAGGAGGAGGTGGGTGTGCAGCCAAAGGCAGCCTGGGGAGGGAGAAATGGTGGGGAGCTCTGTCGCAGGGGGACTCCTTGTGGGTTGGGGACATGGGGAAAGGTCATGCTCAGGCTCCAGGGCATGGCCACCAGCCCTCTTTTCTCATCAAAAAGGATGTGAGGAGGAGACTGTCCAAGGACAAGGGCTGGCCTCAGTTTGGGACATACTGACTCTGAAAACTCAGTGACACCCAGGCAAAGCAGAAAGGAGAAGGACAATGAGGACTAACATGTGCCAGAGGGCTGAAGCTGGTGACTTGCCTCGGGACACTGAGGAAGGTCACTAACTGCTGTGGTCCTGTCATGGGAACAGAGCCATGGGACATTTCAGTCTGGAAATCCCAAGCCTGAAGCCTGGTGGGGGCTGTCCTAGAAACAAGAGAGCCATTCCACTACTGTCCCAGTCGTCCCTACTTCTGTCCCTGTTTCCTATCTCTCTGGCCTCCCTCTGTCCAAAATGGCTTCTCTGCATTTCCTGGGGGTCAACCCCAGGCCTAGGCCCACCTACCTCGTCCTCCTTCAGAAGCCACCAGGTACCTGCAGGTGTGGGTGGGTGTGTCCTCCGTGTGTACCTTTGAAAGTGCGACTCTTCATAGACAGATCCCTTCTCATCTTCCCAGCTGGGCCACAGGTCTTCATGGAAGGATCTATGTCTAATTCTTCCGAGGGTGACCAGGGAGCTTGACAGGGTGCCTGGCATGTGGGCTCCTCGTAGTGGAAACAGCACGTGCATTGGCACAGAGGTGGTGAGGCGCCGGTGGCCAACTGGATGGTCAGGGATGGGCTTAGGAAGTGGTCCATGCCAGGCCATTCCTAGCTACAGGATATCCACACTTCTCTGCGGTCCTAGTATCTCAATCCCCACACCAGGAAAAACATCACCCTCAAATCAAAGTAGAAAGAGGGAATTCTGTCATCTGCAACTAAGTGCCATGACGGATAAAAATTCAGGCTCTGAAGTCACCTCTAGTGCTTTGTGCAGTGAAAGTCAGAAAAGCGTTAGCTCAAGAAGTAAAAATCACGTGTGATCCCACCCCCTAGAAGCAATCGCTGCCACATTTGAATCGTTCCCTTGCAAACTTGGTTTCCTACCTGTTTTTTGCCATAGTAAAAATGATATAGTTGACAGACTTGTTTGCTTAAAGTAGTGTCCCTGTCACCTTGTCCGTGAGGCCTTCAGCCACCCTAGATCAAGAGACGCTCTTCTCCATCTGCTCTGGAGCATTCTGCCCTGGGAACGCAACCCAAATTCCACAAGACCCTGGGGTTTGGCCTGCCTCACTTTTCACTCCTCAGAGTTCCAGTTTCCTCCTGGCTCCCTGCTCCAGCCACACACCTTCCACCCCGTCCCTTGCACAGCCCGTTCCAGCATCTTAGAAATTGTTGTTCCATCTGCCTGGAATATGCTGTTGATTTTGCTAGCTTCCTCTCCAGATTCATGTTTTTCTCCAAATGCTACCTCCTAAGACATGCCTTCCTTGTATGCCCTTCCTAAAAAGCCCTGGTCAACCCACCCATGCTTCTCCACCACACCCCTCTGTGTATATGCCAGGACCTGGGATGATCTGTTTGCCTGCCTGCTTATTATCTGTCCTCCCAGTAGAATGTCAGTTCCAAGAGGGCAGGCAAATGCCTGTCTTGTTTATCTCTATGTTCCCTGCGGATCCCCTCCAAAATTAATTTTTTTTTTTAGCGGGCAGAGGATGCCAGGGATTGAACCCAGGGGTGCTTAACCACTGAGCCACTTCCCCAGCCCTTTTTATATTTTTTTATTTTGAGACAAGTTCTCTCTAAGTTGCTTAAGGCCTCACTAAGTTGCTGAGGCTGGCTTTGAATTTGTGATCCTCCTGCTTCAGCCTCCAGAGCTGTTGAGATTACAGGCATGCACCACCACGCCCAGTGCCCTCAAATATAATATATATATGTGTATATATATACACATATATATATATAAATTTTTTTCAAGAGAGAGGGACAGTGAAAGAGACAGAGAAAGAGAGAAACAACTTTATTTAGTTTTTCACATGGCCTTCGTTGCTCCAACACTTAGTTGTGTACATGGTGCTGGGGTTTGAACCCGGGTCCTTGTGCTTGCCAGGCAAGCCCAAAACCGCTGAGCCACCGCTCCAGCCCCTATATATGTAATTTTTAAAGAAAGTGAGACAGTGAGAGGGAGAAAGAGAATTAATTTTATTTAGTTTTTCATGTGGCTTTCTTTGCTCTGAGACTTCATCGTGTACATGGTGCTGGGGTTCGAACCTGCATCCTCGCACATGCCAGGCAAGTGCCATAACTGCTGAGCCACTGCTCTAGCCCCTCCAATATTCCTTTAAGACAGCATTTATAATGGCAATGTGACAGTTACGTGCAGAGTGTGCCACACTTGCTCCACTCTTCCTCTCGAAGATGTATACTGGTTTCTGATTATAAATAATATTGCAGGGGTTGGAGCAGTGGCTCAGGGGTTTTAGTGCTTGCCTGGCACGTGAGGACCCAGATTCGGACCCCAGCACCATAGACACAACTAAGCGTCAGAGCAACAAAATCTAGATGGAAAACCATATAAAAACAATTCTCTCTCTCTTTAAAAATAAATAAATATTATCATGGTGAACATCTTGATCCGTAACAGTCTCTGTCCCTGCCTCCGATGTGTCTGTCTCAGTCTGGATGCTCAGCACAGTTCCTCTCGCTCAAGGCTCATAAACATGCACGTTCGCTTTTTTCTTAAAATTTTACATATTTGTTTTATTTTACATTCAAGCTTTACTCGTTCTATGGGGTGGAGCGGTGGCTTGGCGGTTGCAGCGCTGGCCTGGCATGCACGAGGATGCGGTTTCGAACCCCAGCACCATGTACACAGCGAAGTGTCAGAGCAGCAAAGGCCACATGAAAAACTAAACAAAGTTGATTCTCTCTCGCTCTCTCCCTCTCACTGTCCCTCTATCTTAAAAAAAAAAAAAAAAAGCTTTAATCATTCTAGAATCTAATTTTTGTGTGTTCTGACTTAAAGTACTTTGCTTACCATTTGCTTTTCTGTAAATACAACTTCAAATAGTCTCTAAGCACTTAAGCCTCTAACCAAAGACTGGAGGACTGGATTTGCCATCATCTGAATATGCCTGTTGCAATTCATTTTATTCCTTCTCTTTTTGTGCTAACTGTAGAAAACTATTTTTTGTGTATCTGGAAAATCCATTCATGCAGTTAAGACCAATAACTCAAGCAAACTCTTTTTTTTTTTTTTTTGGTTTTTTTTTTTTTAAGGAAACAGTGAGTTTCTTTAATATTTCAGGCTTGAATAGCTTTCTTTGTTTAGCAATTTGCAGTCAACTCATTTGAATATATATTTGTGGCTTTCACTTGTCTTTGAATCCTGAAGTTATTTGATCCCCCAAAGAAGTGGAAAAAAAAAACCTACCCATGGAAGAAATCTACTTAGATATCTGAAAAAAAATACTATAAAAACTTGTGTTTCATCTGTTGGGACCCCTCCGTGTCCTGCATAAGGCCAGCACAAAATGTTTGTGTCCAGCCTAATGCGGTGGCACATACCTGTAATCCCAGCAACATGGAGGCTGAGGAAGGAGGATTGCAAGTTCGAGGCCAGCCACACAACTTAGTGAGGCCCTAAGCAACTTGAGACCCTGTCTCAAAATAAAAAATAGAAAGGGCAGGGGATGTGCCTCAGCAGTTAAGCATCCCTGGGCTAAATTCCCAGTGTGGGGAAAAAAAAAATTTGTGCCCAGGAGTGAAGAATCAGGATGGAGTCTCTAACTGCAGAAAGGTGAGTTCTAGGGCTGGAGCAGTGGCTCAGCAGTTACATGCTTGCCTGGCATGCACGAGGACGAGGGTTCGAACCCCAGCACCACGTCTACAATGAAGTGTCTGAGCAACAAAAGCCACATGAAAAACTAAATAAAAAATAGATTCTGTCTTTCTCTCTCTCTTTCACTGTTCCTCTCTCTTAAAAAACAAAAAAAAGGTGAGCTCTACATACTGTGACTCAGACTCGGTAATTAATAGCTGTGTGAGGTATTGCTATACCTCACATGGACAATTATAAAGTAACGTTATGAATATAATGAATAGTATATACTAACGATAAAAAGTTTAAGTACAAAATGGATCATAGTGATTAAATAATTCAATTGGATTAAAATTTCCATTGATTCCAATAAATCTTTCATAAGCCCTTACTATGTATCTCAGTCTTGCGTTTCCAGGAAATAAAACATGTTCATGGCAACAACACAATAATTGCGATGCAAATAATTTCAAGGTCCAAGACAAATTTGTAGAGTTAATACAAAACCAATCTGTGTATTACAAGATATGTTTTGATTATTCTGGGCAGTGCTAGGGATTGAACCCAGGACTATGCGTACTAAGAACACTCTGCTACCCAGCTACATTCCCAGCCTCTGCTGAAACATGAAAATCGGCAATTTTCAATCCATAGAAGTGTTGGATTTCAAAAGTGTGTTTCTAAGTCAATTGTTCAAAACTCAGAACTTATGTCACTATAAATGAGATTCTGGCCGGGCGCAATGGCACACGCCTGTAATCCCAGCAGCTCAGGCGGCTGAGGCAGGGGGACCACACATTCAAGCCAGCCTCAGCAATTTAAGAAGGCCCTAAGCAACTTGGCAAGACCCTGTCTCAAAATAAAAATAAAAAGGGCTGGGGATGTAGCTCAGCGGTTCTATGCCCTGGTCCCCCACCACCACCACCACCTGAATAAAAGGAGAGTCTAAGTAGTAGAAGAGCCAGCCAGGCCACAGGTTTTGTTTGGTAGAAATTATATGAATTCTGAGCTACACCGAGGTGAAGCTGAATATGTCCTTCCCAGTCAGGTCCTGCCAGAAACTCATCGTAGTGGACAATGAATGCAAACTTGGGACTTTTCATGAGAAACGTATGGCCACAGAAATTGCTGCTGACCCTCTGAGTGAAGAATGAAGTGTTGTGTGGTTCGAATCTGTGGCGGGGATGACAAACAAGGTCTCCCTAGGAAGCAGGGTGTCTTAATGCATGGCCACGTCTGCCTGCTCCTGAGCAAGGGACACTCAGGTTACTGATCAAGAGGAACTGGAGAGAGAATGCACAAATCTTTTTAGGGTTGCTTTGTAGATGCCAATCTGAGTGTTCCTGACTGGGTTATTGCAAAAAAGGGAGTGAATATGGACTGGGCTCACAAATACTACTGTGCCCTGTCGCCTGGCCAGAGCTAGCAGGGAGGCAGAGAAAAGTTAGGCAGTGTAGGCAGAACAATGTGGGTGGATAAGGAGAAAATCAACTGATGGTCATCTTTCCTGAGAGGGCAAAGACATCCCCCAATGCTAATGAGGGTCTGACAAGATAGGCCCAGATGCAGACACTCCCTGCTGCTACGTAAGGAACCGAGTTCTTTCTATTGGGGCCTAAGGCATGGGCCAAAGACTGGACCAGAATTCCCTGCGCCTGTGTCCTAGGTACAGGGCAGGAAGCAGTGACCAATTGAGGAGAGGACATCATATAAAAAGGGCAAACCTCACTGCCTCATCTGCTGTTTCCCCTTCCCCCACTCTGGGGGAAGTCTGCTCTTTTCTCTGTGCTTTACTTTCTATAAAATAAAATCCGTCTACTACACTTGCCTCGGTGTCCCTCGGTTTCATTCTTCCAATCCGAGAGGACACAAACCCCACATCACCAGCCTCAGAAGAATCCACCAACTTTCCAGTCTCTCTAAAGAGATGGTGTCTGCCGCGTGTTGTCAGAAGCTTAAACGAGGAATGCAAGAAACCGGGGACCAAAGCACAGAAGATTGAGCTTCTCACTTGTCCTGTGACACCAACAGAAACAGTGTGCGAAGAACAAGGAAGAGCCTGCGGAACATGCTCGACTTTTGGCCAAGAGAATGAATGAAGCCAAAGAAAAAATGCCAGGAGCAGATCACCAAGAGAGGCAGGCATCCTCTCTGGGCTTTTCAAATTCCGAGTCCAGCGAAATATAAGAATTTTTAAGAGTAACAAATGAATAACATCAGACCTTGCCCGCACACACACACTAAAAAAGTAAAAAAGAAAAGAAAAAGAAAAACGAGAGACGGTTGAAATTATATACTTTTTTTTTTTTTAAAGAGAGAGGGACAGTGAGAGAGACTGAGAAATAGAGAAACAGCTTTATTTAGTTTTTCACATGGCCTTAGTTGCTCCAACACTTAGCTGTGTACATGGTGCTGGGGTTTGAACCCGGGTCCTCGTGCTTGCCAGGCAAGCGCCGAAACCGCTGAGCCACCGCTCCAGCCCCAATTATATACTTTTATAACGAATATTTTTCAGTTAAAAGAGAATACAACTTGTTAAGACATGCTTTATTTGTCTGGAGTGATAATCCTTAGGAAGTTTATTCGGAAAAGGTCGGGGACTGAGTTGTGAAGCTTGTTTCCTTGTCCTGCATACAGTGTGCTGGGGGTGTCCTCCCTATCAACCTCATTGAAATTGCCTTGCGTTCAATTAACCCCTGAGACCCGGGAGGCAGGAGGGCAGTGGTTGATGGAGAACTGAGCATAGCCCTTGTGACATCACCTTGGGGGGAAGAAAGAAGACGGCAGAGAAAAAGTCCCAGCGGCCTCTGTGAAAGGCGAATTGGCCCCAGGCCCGCGTGGAGCCATCCTGTAGATGCAAAATCTTCCTCCAACTGGCGACAGTGGCCTCTGGGGCCCTCCCTCACCTCCGGCACTGGAAGCTGCCGGAATCAGGACTGAGACTACTGCTCTCCTGTGGGGCTGGAGGGGGCGTTTCTAAATCTAAGGGGGAGTTTGGAGATTGGCGATGATTAAAGAAACAAAAATAACAAGGTCAATTTTCAATGCAAGAGAAAACCTGCAGTTGAGTAGGGACGGGGAAATATAGTGTGTGATTGTTATCCATAACATTTATACAACCCGAGGATAATGTTTTTGTGTGCCAATTATCAACGTGGGGCCTCTTCAAATTGCTCCAAAGTCACCCTGTATTGGGTGAAAATGGATCTGGGTGCTTTAGAATTTTTCTCCTTTGGACCTGGCATGATGGTAAAAGCTTTGCCAGTAGAGGGCGCTGGAGGGACGCTGCAGGAGGAGGGGCTTCTATTCCAGCTTCCAGTGCTTTGCTCTCTTCTGCGCCTGCTGCTTGTTTACCAGCGGTATGGGGAGAGTGTGTGTGTGTGTGTGTGTGTGTGTGTGTGTGTGTGTGTCACTGACTCCTGTGGAATTGCAGCAGCACTTCCTGGATCCCTGTTTGTTGGTTTCTTGGCCTTGTCCTGCTTGCTCTCCAGAGAGGTGATCCTGCTTCCTAGTCCTGGCCAAGGTTTTCTACTCACCTGTCCAGTGGCTGTGGCCTGTCCAGTGACTCTGGCCCAGCTCTTGTCTGGAGCAACCCAGCAAACCTGCCAGCCTTAGGAAGTGAAGCTCCTTCCTGAAGCTCACCTTCAGGGGATTTTTTTTAAAGTTCTCTTTCTCCCAAGATACTGTTGTAGAATGACTATAATAGTTCCACATTGTAATCTTGGATTTTTTTTTTAAGGTCAGGGTCTTGCCTTGCTTTGTTCCTCAGGCTGGCCTCAAATTTTCAATCCTCCTGCCTCAGCCTCCCGAGTCTCTGGTATTGCAGGAGTGCATCACCACTCCGTGCTCCATCTTGTAAATCTTTATACTTAACTTTCCAGATACAAATTACTGAGTGTTTTCTGTCTGTATTGGCCCTTGACCAATATAACACTGAAAACTTGTCTGACCAAAACTGATGTCATTATTTTGGGAGGATGGGGACGTAGAAGAAAAGAAATATATTTTCTTCAAGTTTTGGTTCATGGTTGAGCCAGCTTATAGAAAAAGACTGATTAGCAGAAGAAAAGCAATGTAAGTTTTGGGTGACATGGGAACCTCCAGATGGGAAGACTTGAAGAAATAAGAAAATTGGTATATGTTCATGCTCAGGCTTGGTGAAGGTTGGACCATGGTCCCAAAGCTTGATGGGACAGAAGTGGGCTTGATGTGGGGCTGTAAAGGTGGCTCAGCGGTAAAGTGCTTGCCTGGCATGCACGAGGGCCTGGGTTTGATCCCCAGCACCACATACACAACGAAGTGGAAGAAAAACAAAAACTAGATGAAAAAATAAAATTAGCTTTCTGTTTCTCTCTCTCCTCTTAAAAAAAAGTGGACTTGATCTAGTGGCAGTAACTGGGGTAGTAAATAGCAAGAAAATCTAGCTGGGCAATCTTCTCACATGAATGTGAAAGGAAGCAAGTGACTGTAAAACTCCCCTTGCCACCTAGATTCCTTATCTCTAATGTGGGGATATAAACAATATTGTTTGGTGACAATTAAAGGTAATCTGTGGATATATAGCCAGCACTGTATCTGGCTTCTAGAAGCTTTAAATAACTGGCTATTGCTGATATTTTCCTCACTTTTACATGGTTTTAACTGTTCTTATTGGAGTTTGAAAGTAGAGTCAGGATCTCAGATGGTTTTAGGAGCCAACCAGGAACCTAAGTGAGGTGAGGGGGACTTCTGGGAACTGTGGCACAGTAGAGTGGGCACACCCCCTCTCAACGGTGCAGCTCCTATTTAGCCCCTATCAGATGAAAATTCTAGTCTGCTGTCATTCTGAGTCAGGGGGAAAAGTTAGGCAGAGTAGTTAGAATGTTTGAGTCAATCAAGGGAAAACCACCGGTTCTTTTTCTTTTAAGATGAATTTGACATCCCCCATTGCAAGTAGGAAGGGTCTGGCAAGGTGGATCCAGATGCAAACACTCCCTTCTGCTAAGGCAGGCGCCACATTCTTCCTATTGGTGCCTGAAGTGCAAACCCAAGACTGGACCCAACCAGAATTTCCCCATCCCATGTCCTAGGTTTGGGGGAAGGGAGAGGATGACCAATTGAAGGGTGAACTTCCTATAAAAAGGGCAAACCTAACTGCCCTCTTTGGCTCTGTCCCCTTCTCCCACTCTGGGGAGTCTCTGCTCTTTTCCCAGGGCTTTGCTTTCTGTTGTTTTCTTACATTAAACTTTGTCTACTCTGCTTGCCTCGGTGTCCCTTGGTTTCATTCTTTGTCTCTGGGGGACACAAACTTGGGTTCTGCCAAACCGGCATTAATTATCCTCATTCTTTTTCCTTTTTCAGGAAAAGACAGAATCCAGATTATGGGTCCTTAGCATTTTCCCTGCATCTGAAGAGTCACCCCACAGTGCTCCAGATGGTTAGGTGGCCACCAACGCTTTTTCCTAGCTCCAGCAGGCCTGGGTCACCAGGCCTCTTATCAGGGGCTCTTCCTCCCACCGCGAGCACTTTCCCCTCTGAGATCCCTCTGGGAGCTCAGAGTCCCACCTGAGGCAAGTGGCCAACAGCTTATTCCCATTCAAGTGTTGATGGTTTAACAGCTCACCCCTCACAATGGGTGTCTACCTTTTCAAAGCGAACACTCAGAAAGGAAATAAAATTAATTACCAAGACAGGAATTGTGGGGTCCTGGTCACTTCTGAGGAAGGAGGATGCTTACTTCAAAGCTTTGGCTTTTCAGATCCCACCAACAGAGCAAAACCAAACTGTCTTTGGAGAAAACTAGTGAGGCTAGCAGAGTTCCAGCTTCTTGCCTCTGAGGCCTGGTTTGAAAGTCTTTGGGGCACCAGGAAGGCCCTCCCCATGTCCAGCAGTTCGTTGACTTCTATTCCATAGAAAACAGCTCAGTGTCTACCAGGTATTGGTAAAAAACACACCAAAAATGCACACTGATCCCAAGAAGATAGCGATCACTATGGGTTGAGCTAGAATCATCAAAGTTATTTATACCTAAAAAAAAAAAAAAAAAGAATTAGCAACTGTTTGCTGTAACTTCAGCCCACTGATTTTTTCCATTTAGGCAAAGGATGTTCCCCTGACTTCTCAAGAAGCCGGCCTTGCAATTTAAGTGTGTGCTCACCAGGAGGTGGAAGTGTGCCCAGCAATTTAAGTGCGTGCTCACCAGGAGGTGGAAGTGTGCCCCCTCTACACAAAGGTGAAACAGGTTGGGCTCACTTTGCATCAAATTATCATAACAATAGAGAAGGCTCTGGCTTCTTTCCCTTGCAGCCATATTCAACCTGGAGTTAAAGGAAAGGTGTTTGCCTTCTAGCAATTCTTGGTTCAGAAGGTCTGTGTTGAAACCCAGAACACCTTTGCAGACAAATTTCATCTTTTCTACCTCTGAGAAAGTGAAGAGCTTCTGTCCTTGGTGCAGAAGCCTTGGAACTCTCCTTTCTCAGTAAGCTCACCTTTGCCATTCGGCGCTGTATTTCCATGTTTTCCTCCCCGCCCTTCTTGCAGGAGGACAGCAGTCTTGCCCTGGTCACATTCCTAGGAGTATATTGCAGTCCAGGCAGGAGGAGAGGTGACAGGGCCTCTTGGGGTGGGGGTAGGCTGCTGCTGGAGAAGGGCGAGGCTGAGCAGTTCCTCTTTGCTCTCCCTCTGTGTCCGACAAGTGGACCCAACCTGCTTTTCTGTACTCTACCTTTCACTCATTTCCTTTCCTCTTCCATCTCCAAACAGTCAATTCTCTTATTAAAGTTTGTCTTGGAGGCTGGAGCAGTGGCTTAGCTGTAGAGCACTTGTCTGGCATGTGCCAGGACACGGATTCAATCCCTAGTGATGTGAGGTTTTTGAGATGAGGCTGGATTCTCTGCTCCCGCTGGTGAATGGAGTCTGGGCCGGTACAGATTCCACAGGCAAAACAGCCCGCTTCTAGTGTTTGCAGCCATTCCCAGTTAAAACTGGGAATTTGGGCTGGCTGCAGGTGTCTGCAGTCGAAAGTTTTAGCAGTTCTCCAGCCAAAAGCTGGGTGTTGCAGCTCTTGGTGTGGTGGAAATTCATCCCGGGAATTCGGCACCAATCTTCTGGGTTCTTGTCTCATGAATTTGAAGAATAAAATCCACGGACAACCACGGAAGGGGGAGTAAAATAGTAGGATTTATTTAGGAAGAGCAAAGACTCTGCAAGGCGGAGGGATTCCTGGAAGAAGGACACTGTCTAATGGAGGTTAGGCCAGGGGTTACATAGATTTGGGGTGTGAGCATAATTAACATTCGTGCAAAGCAAGCATTGAGAAATGCATCAACCCCATTGGCTAAAATCTATGTAAAACAGGCATTGAAACCTGTTTTGGTCAAGAGCACCAGTGGTTAAAACAAAAGGTGGCAAATACTTCCTAGTACCCACCTGTGACCACCCTCATCTCTTAGTTGGGACAAGGGTGAGCACCAAGGTCTTTTTGCATTTGAAGGCCCTCGGCGTGCCTGTAACCACCCCCATCCTTGTTGGGACAAAGGTGAGCTTCAAGGTCTTTTTGCATTTGAAGGCCCTGAGCATGCCCTGTCAATCACTCTCTGCCTCTGCCAGCTAGCTCTTGGTTAGGGCCCTCTGTGCTGACTACCTAGCCATTTCACTGTCTCTCCTAATCTGTCTCACTAGCACCTTATACACAACTAGGTGTTAGAGGGGAAAAAAAAAGATGAAAAAGTAAACAAAATTGATTCTCTCCATCTCTCTCTCTCTTAAAAAGAAAAAAAAAAAGATGTTTTATTTCATGACATTGCCCTAAGTACGGAATCAGGGATTCCTGAAACCATAGGAGAATTGAGCTCATATGGGATATATAAGTTCATACGCCTCTGGTCACATTTTGTCAAGTGACCGATACATAACCCTGTTTTATGTATGTTTCTGTTTAATATCTTTAATATATGTTGATTAACACAGGACTCACAGCCAACAGCACCTTACGTTTTCTAACACATGTATTAGACACCATAAGGCACGTCTCAGTCTTCTTGTGCTTAGGAATGCTACACAGCACTGGGCACCATTTAAACAGAAATTTTTAAAAAATGGCCAGCAGAAATCACAAAAATGTAAGAAGATGGGGCTGGAGCGGTGGCTCAGCGGTTACGGCGCTTGCCTGGCAAGCACGAGGACCCGAGTTCAAACCCCAGCACCACATACGCAACAATTGTTGGAGCAACTACGGCCATGTGAAAAACTAAATAAAGTTGATTCTCTCTTTCTCTGTCTCTCTCACTGTCCCTCTCTCTTAAAAAAAAAAAATGTAAGAAGAGAAAAAGCAACACTTAACAGACTAGCAAAAAGGACAGTCGATTGCAATCTGAGAGCTGAAACAGGAAGTCAGAGCTGCATCCTGTTGGACCTTTGGGGTAGAAACGGGGGGACCCTTCCTGCCCATCATAAAGGGTCATGGCTGGCCCCTCTATGCCAAAGACGGATAAGAAGAGAAAGCATAATATTGTGTTTAATCATAGTGTCACATGACATGGGGAAACTTCAGACTGAAGGTGGGGAGACCCAGGCGGAAGCTTCCGTTCTTCCCTGCAGGCTCTGTGCAGCAGGGGTGGCTTGTGGGAAAATGGGCAGAAACGCTCTGAGCCAATGCAAGCCGACCAGGTGAGAAAACCCAGCAAGCGCTGCCTGTCCAGCTTCTTCCTGGCTTCTCGGCTGTGCCCTGTCTTCCTTTTAGGTCAGAGTCAGGACCTGAGTGTCTTCATTTCTTTATGGCCAGTTCTTAGCCAGAAAGATGGGGAAAATGTGAAAGTGATATATTTAGGTTTTATGGCTGGCTTTGGGGAAAAGGGGTTGTGGCTTCTGTGACCTGCCTTGGGGAAAAGAAATTCTAGTTTCTATGACTTGCCTCAGGGGAAGGAGGAGCCTGAGAGATAGGAAGCCAGGAGTCAGGGAGGAATTCGGCCTCTGAGGCCTTAATTTCGAACTATTTTTCTGAGCCCCAACAGACCTAGCAGAAAACGTGCAGATCAAAATTTTCACCTACTTACGGATGTCTGTAAAGGATCACCAGAGTGTGCCACCAGTATTGATTTGGGGTTTACAAATAAATTTTAGCAAGGAAGCAAATTTGCACATACAGAATCCACGTATGTACTCCTGGATGGTGGGCCCAGGGCTCGGACCTTGGCTCTCTGCACTTTCTCTTTCTCTCTTCTCAAAGTTTTTCTACTGAGGGGTTGGAGCAGTGCCTTAGCAGTACAGCACTTGCCTGGCATGTGTGAGGACTCAGGTTTGAACCCCATGCATCACACACACAACTAGCTGGAAGAAAAACAAAAACCAGATGAAAAAATTAACTCCTTTTCTTTCTCTCCCTTAAAAAAAAAAAAAGAGTTGTTCTACTTTCAAATCACAGCTCCATCTCTGGACAGATTAATTCAAAACATTTATCCAAAGCCATAATCTCTCTTCAGACCACTGGAATATGGGTGGCTCCAGGGTCCCTTGGTAGAGGGATCGATAAGGTCCTCCCTTGTCCCAACCACCTGTCTGTGTGCATCTGTTTTCTTCATAAACTTCAACTTTAGCAATATACATCATAGCCAACTGAATGGAAAGCCATCTCTGAGACTCAAGATGTCTTTTGTTAAACAAAATATTAAAGAGACTTGTGAAAATAGGAAATGATCGCTAAAATTATTTTCAGAAAATGTTGTATGCTGTGGATGTTCAAGTGTAATAGACTTATGGTAGTTACTTTGAAACAAATTAATAGTTTATGTTTTAGTTCTAATTTCTAATACAGTGAACATTGATAGATAAAACCCATTCAATCAAAAGTTCTTTGGGTACTCAATTTTTAAGAGTGTTAAATACTTCTGAATCCTCAAAAGTTAGAGAAGCGCCACACTAGTCCTATGATTTCATTTCCAAGAGCATGCCTGATATTTCCACTTGGAATCCCAACAGTACCTTAGCTCAGCTTGAAAGAATTACCAGTCCCTCTTACCCTCAGGCCATTCCTCCTCCTACAGAATCATTCTCCAGCCACCTGGTCTAAAATCCATCTGTCTAACTACCCTGCTCTGTGAATCTCCTACAATTTTTTTTTTAAACAGAGAGAGAGAGGAAAGAGAGAACTTTATTTACTTTTTCATCTGGTCTTTTTTTCTCTGACACTTAGTTGTGTATGTAGTACTGGAGTTTGAACCCAGGTCCTCACACATACGAGGCAAACGCTCCAACTACTGAGCCACCACTCCAGCCCCAATCACCTACAATTCTTACTTAGGAATGTCTGTAGACTGTCTCATTCCCATTCGCATTCCCCCTGCCCCTGTGCCCATCCAACTGCCCCACTGTATTAATCTGCTTTATTATTGCTGTGGTTGCTGCAGGATAAGTGGGACTGAATAATTCACTAAGAAAAAGAGTTTATTTAGCTCACAGTTGTGGAGGCAAGGAAGTTCCAAGATTGGGTAGTCACATCTGACCAGGGCCTCCTGCTGTGTCATTACATGGCAGAAGCATGCGGCAGAGTGGTGAGTGGGAGCTTGTGGAATAGAGGGAGGGGACAAAGGAAGTGACCCACTTTGTGACAGCCCACTCTCAAGGGAACGAATCCAGTTTTGCAGGAAAGATACTCATTCCTCTTAAAGACACCACCTCCCAACATTGCTACGTTGACAAACGAATTTTAACATATTTTGGTGGGGTGAGACCACATCTAAGCCATAGCACCTGTGCTCTGCCAGCAAGTCAATCATACCCCCGCCCCTCAGGTACCGCTCTGTGCCAGCCTCCTGCGTCAACAACAGCAAGAGAGGCCTTCCGCAGAGGAAGTCCAGCACTTAACCTTCCACAGTGCCTACCACTCACTCTCCCTCCAGGGGAAAGGGTGCTAGGGTGAGAGGTTGCAAGTGGCTTGCTTGCTCCCCACACCAACGGTTCCGGTTCCGTAGCTCTGCTTCAGTTCTACCCCGGCTGACCTGGAGGTGTAGCAGGGATGAATATTTTCTACCCCCAAACTTACGGATTCGTACTTTCCTCTTGCTTCTCCCTGGGATGAGGTCTAAGTCTCAGGGCTTGTGCCATGGTTTTGATCTACCTTGTCGGGGGTCCACTGCGGTCTCCAGTTCTGACTCTCCAGGGGCCAGCACATGCTTCCAGAAAGGTCCCAATGCTAGCCAAATGCACACAGATTATTTCTCCCTAAAGGCCAGTTGCCGATGATTTTGCGATTAATAATAACAATAGCTAGTATTTATTACACTCTTAACTAAGTGCCAGTATCGAAGCTGGAAGCTAGTTAGGTTTTATCTCAGCTAATCATCACAAAAATCCTATGAAATATGTACTAATATTATCTCCACTTTGTAGATGAGGCTCAGAACACACAAGCAGTTTGCCTAAGTTGACAGCCAAGCGGCGGAGCCTCAGACGTCACATGCTAAGAAACCGTCCTCCTCAGGATGCTCCTGGAATCCTCCCTTTCCCACTCTGCTTAGACGACTCTTGTGTCCTGGCACTGCTCTGGGGTTAAAATTAAGCAGCTGTGTGTGTTCTGCTGTGTTCCAATCAACCATTAATTTATTCCGTCAGCCAAGGTGGAGAGGCAGCAGACCGAGAGGGCTCCATCCGTCGGGACATGGCTAACTGTCTTAAGTGCTCTGCTCTGAGCTGGTTCAGGACTGACTGATGACTCAGGGTGGGTGCCATCTGACTATTGAAGTGAAGAACATCTCTGTCCTTGCCTAAGGCCATCAAACCTATCAATCCAGCTAAGAGCCAAGAGACTCCTCTCTGGGAGTTCCCAGGAGCCTTCCCCAGAGCCACTGCCCTGCAGAGGAAAACCTCAGTCTTCCTAAGGTAGGTGACTAATGAGGGTCAGCAGAACCATATGTACCCAGAGAGGCAGAAGGACAGACTGGAAAAGGGAGGGGTGGAGGAGGGGAGAAGCAGCAGAGGGCCGCTCAGACAGGATACCTGACCTTCCTGATGAAAACTCCCAGAGATGCTGCTGCACAAAGATTGGCTGTATGATGAAAATGTCATCCCACTGGGAATCCTATCTCCAGCCATTTTGTGCCAACTTCACCCAAAGGTCACCTGCTGTCAGCGGGAGCCCAGGTGGAAAGTGAAGCGGGAGGGACTCTGGTAGACAGATCTCATTCTGGTTTAGCTGGTTTCTGGTTAAGTAAATAAATAATGGTAGAGTTTCAATTTTTCTCCAAAAGGCAGTGAAATGTGCCTTGTCTTTCCAAAGTAATAGAAAAATTTAATAGAAAGAGGTAGCGCTATAACGTGCAAGGACGATGGAATCAGGAGAGGCCCAGGCGGATGCACAGGTATTTGGAAAGGGGCTGGAAAAGTGAACTTAAGAGATTAACGATGTGGTGGCCGCAGTTTGAGGACCCACGTGGATCTATGGAGCACTGATGTACGCAGCAGAAAAGAGTCTTGGGTGAAGCACATGGAAGAATTAGAGGAAGTCCGGGAACGATTGCGAACACTGTGTCACTAGGGGATCTTTGGTTACAAACAAGGAAAATAAGCTCTGGATACCTGAGGACAAAGAAGTGTAGCGAAAGGCCACACAGTAGCCCCAGAATCACAGGAAGAGGCCTCAGCAAGGACAAGCACTAGGGCAGCTCAAGAGAATCACCATATGGCCAGGCATGGTGGCACATGCCTGTAATCCCAAGGACCCAGGCAGTAGGATGGCAAGTTCAAAGCCAGCCTCAGCAATTTAGGGAGACCTTAGCAACTTAGCAAGACCCTGAATCAAAATTTAAAAAATAAATAAAAAGGGCCAGGGATGTGGCTTAGAGGTTAAGCACCCCTGGGTTCAACCCCCAGTATGAAAAACAACAACAAAAACAAAGAGTCAAGTATGAATTTTGGGAGTAGGGGACACAATCATTCAGACCACAGTAGGGTCCTTTTGTCACATGGCTTGAGATCTAATTTCCACAAGACAATATTCACCTTGCTTAGCTCAGATCACAAGCTCACCTTTGCCTAGGGGTCAGCCACCTTGATTGACAGTCACCTTGATTCCTGATGAAAGCTCTCAGAGATGCTGCCTCACAGACTTGCTGTGCACTAAAGATGCAACGGGTGGAAGGTAGGTTTCCAGTGGGAAAAAAAGGGAACACAGGTGCTGTGCCAGAGTTGTCTGTATGTCATGTTCATCCATCTGGGCTTCCCCCGTAGGGGTGCAGGAATTCATATGGGAATGAATTTTAAGGCAGCATTAGTCACTGGAATTGAGATTGGAAATATTAGACACAGAAATAGAGAAGCTGTTTCTGGGAAAAAGGGAATGGGAGGTACCAGGTATAGTGGTGAGCACTTGTAATCCTAGCAACTTGGGAGGCTGAGGCAGGAGGATCTCAAGCTTGAGGCCAACCTCAGCAACTTAGCGAGGCCCTAAGTAACTTAGGGAGACACTGTCTCAAAATCAAAATAAAAGGGGCTGGGGATGTGGCTCAGTGGCAAAGTGCCCATGCATTCAATCCTCAGTATCAATCAATAAATGAATGAATAAATAAATTAAAAGGAATGGGAGGCAATGTCAAAAGAAGCAACTTGAGGTTAAAGGTTCATTCGGGATAGGGGTAGGATATGGGGACAATTTTTTCTCTTCTTGTTCACTGCTCTTCAGAGTTCCCACGTAGAGTTGGGAGAAAGTACACCAATTGTCACATAAGGGCAGACACTGGTGCTAACCACAGACAAATAGAGAAGAAGTACGTAGAAGAAATTTACGAAGTCAAACTTGGAGTCGAAGTGCAGGTGCTAGAAATATTTAGGTATCTAAAGAAAAAAGAAATCAACTCCTTAGATCATACACAGTCCCTCTCAACTCTTGCGCCTATGTAAAAAGGTAAATAACTCCAAATAAGAAAAACTAACATGGAAGCTTCTAATGAAGAAAGCTGAGATCATGGTAGAGATCAAACATTCAGAAAAGTCAGACACACACAGACTCTGGTGACAAATTGACAAGTTAGGAAGAAGGAATAGTACAGATATTCCCCAGCGATGGGAAAAGCGGTTGCAGTGTGGAGAAAGGAGAGACCCATTGACAAACTTAGAAACCCAAAAAGGCTGAGATTCGAAATCCACACCAAGGGTCAACAATGTAACAGACCTCAAATGGAAGGTGGTTGAGGACCTCCCCCGGGATTCGTTTACTCAACAAGTATATACTGAGCTCCAGCTGTACCCAGTTGTTGTGCCAGGTCTTGAGATTAAACCCCATCGGATGCATGCAGCCTATGACTGCTATCACCCTATTCATACTGAAATTCATCGAAGACTCTTCAACACAAATACAGAAATACAATGGTCACCAAATTAAAAAAAAAAATTCTGTGTCATTGTTTGAGTTTATCATTTTAAACAAGGAACACAAAAAAATGAACATATAATATGGAACTTCAAATCAAATTCATAAAAGTTTATTCAAATTTTCTAATTAAAAAATAACACTTGATGCTCCCAAACTCATTATTCTTTCAATGGCAAAGATACAATCTGTATTTAAGAGGTCAGGCTTCTATCATGGTAATATGAAGGTATTTTTTGAAAAAGTTAATTGACATAATATTCTACACAGGAGGAAAAATGTAACAAAACAAAAAGTAGTTTCAGAATTCAGAAAGATCTCTGTTGGGTCTGTGGGTTGTTTTTGGAGAGATGGAATAAAGTAAGAAATTTTCTGAATTTTGTCCAGGTCAGATCTAATTCAAGCTTCAAAGAGAGAACAATATTGTTATTTGAGTTCAGTTTCAATTCAAATTAAAATATCAGTTTCCTTCTTTGGGTTCAGTTCAACTCCCTGCTGAGAGCTAAGAATGTCATTTAGTGGAAGAAAAGATGACAGGATAGTTACTATTTTAGCTCGTTGGGTAAGACAGGTAACAAGCCTCAGATTCTCAAAGCGCTGGAAATCCTGCAGTTCACAGAATTCCCCGTGTGCTGGGACACAAGTGGCCAGAGATCCTTGGAGAGCTCTGTCGAGAGGCAGGAGGTCACTGGGGCCCTTGACTGTGGCTTGGCCAAGGCGAGAAGGCTCAGCCACCTGGAGTGGGCTGTGGGGAAGCCACTCAGGGCATGGAGAGGGAAGCCAGGGGAATAAGAGGGGCTCTGTCCTTCCGTGCAGAAAGGTCAAGGTGACCTCAAGATGCCTACTTCTCTGCTCTTCTTCCATTACCAGAGACCTTGGCAACGAAACTCAGTGTCCTGAGGAAAACCTGAATCATGGGCAAAGTGATGATATGAAGAAGTGACACAGGAAGGACAGTCATGAGAAGCAAGCACGGGCAGTTTCCCTTCCCCTACGTGTCTCCACCTTGCTGAGTGCAGGCCTGAGGCTGCTGCCAGTCCACCCACCCTCCCACCAGCCTCGATTGTTTTTGCCACCCACACTCACAGCCCTGGCCACCTGACTTCTTTTGGGAGGCAACCCAAACAGTGTTCAAAGTGACAACCACTTAAGCCCCTCTTGCACCCCTCCCACCTTTAAAAGTGCAATTTCAGACTTCCTGGGAAAGTATTTAAGAAAAGCAGTATTGGCATGACAGAATTCCATCATTAAACCTATCTGCCAAACCTAGGCATTTGCCATGCTGCCCTGGCCACAATCATTTCAGAGGGTTAAAAAACAAAAACAAACATGCAAAAAAAAAAAAAAATTTAAAAAACCTCTAAAAATTAAGTGCAAGACCACATCAAACTTTCTGGACTTGTTACAATCCTCCAACAGTGTAGAAATATAATAGAATTATAAATAATACATATCACAGAGGTTTTTTTTTTTTTTTTGAAGAGAGAGATACAGTGAGAGAGAGAGAGAGAGAGAACTTTTATTTATTTTTTTCATGTGGCTTTCGTTGCTCTGAGACATTGTTGTGTACTTGGTGCTAGAGTTTGAACTCGCGTACTCACATATGCTGATCAAGTGCCACAACCGCAGAGCCACTGGTCCAGCCCCAGAGTTTTTTTAATTATAGTAAAATACCATAAAGTTTTACCATTTTTAACCATTTTAAGTGTGTTGTTCAGTGACATTAAGTACAATCACTGTTGCGCCCTGTATCCTCATCCATCCCCAGAACTCTCTTTAACTGGCAAAACTGAAACTCTGTACCTATTAAACACTAGTTCCCTATTGCCCCTGTCCCAACCCCTGTATACCATTTCTACTCTGTGTCTCTGTGAACCTGACTATTCTTGGTACTTCACATGACTGGAATTATACAATGTTTATCTTTTTTGATTGTCTTATTTCACTTAGCCTAATAGCCTCACCATTCATCCATGTTGTAGCATGTGTACCATGTGAAATCCCTTCCTCTTTAAGGCTGAATAATATTTCATAACCTTTCCAAGAATCCTCCAAAGCCACCAGCCCCACTTTACAGAGAGGGAACAGAGGAGGCTCAATGTTTATTTAACTAATTAGTTATTTTACTCACTGATCTAAAGTTCTGACCTTTATTATAAAATAAATTTCATTTATAGATAACTATCTTTAAACTCTCTATTCTGCTCCAGTGGAGGAGTGTCCAACCATTTCTGCCTCAATAACAAAGCCTTTAATAATGGATTATGTTTTCCTATCTGATATCATTATACTTTTTCCTCCCAAAATAATTTGGATTTTTCCCCCAAAATGGATTTCATTCTACATGAACCCTATATTTTAATTTGATTTAGTTTGTTATCTAGAGGACTCACACACATATACTGAACAATGCAAGGAAGTATGAGGGTACACCATGCCTAAGTCTCCCTCCTCTATATTCCCTAATTCAACTACTGTTGCAAACTTTCCACCTGCCCTTCTAGGTGTGGACCATATATGCCCACTTTTTAAAAAAGTTTATCAAGTTCTAGCAAAAAATTCAATTAAAATTTTGCTTAGTTCTGAATTAAATGTATAAGATTAATTATCCATGAAATTGACATCTATACAATAACACATTTTCCCATTCAGCAGCAATGTCTATTTCTTTTGCATTTTTTAATAAACTTTTATCATATTGTCCCTCTAGATCTCCCATATTTTTAAGAATACTTACACCTACATATTTTAGCATTTTTTTGTGATTTTTCCAAGAGGTTGATTTTGTATCTTTCTTATTAGTTCAAGAATTTCTAATAAATTCCCACTCTATTTCTTGGATTTTCTATTTGGGCAATGATACTGTGTATGGTGACAGCTGATGCCTTTCTTTCGATCTTCAGCTACTTTTTTTGCACCTCTTTTGTTGGATTCCTGACACTTTTAGTAGACGCCAATGGATAGCAACAAGGTCTTGCTGGGAATGCTACTTTCGCGCCAGTGTGTTCCCAGTGGTGCCTCTACCTGTTTCATCTACTAGGTTTTTAATAACAGTGTGTGCTGAATTTAATCAAATGCCTTTTCAGCATCTACTGAGATACTCGAATGTTTTTTCTCCTTTAACCTATTAGCATTTTGAATTACACTAATAGATTTCCCAACATTGAACCACTTCTGCATCCCCAGAATTAACCCCACTTGATTACGATGTGCAGTTTAAAAGATATTTTATTTAATATATTTGCATCTATATCCACAAAGGAGATAAAGATCTTAATTTGGGCGTCCTGATTGCCAAGCTAAGGAATCTGAATCTCTTTGCTGAGGCAAGATGGAGAACAATAAAGATATGATTAATATTTGTACCACCTAGAAAATCTTACCCCATCCAGTCTGGGGATGTGAATCTATCTTCAGTTAATTGTCTGGACCTCTCCTCTGTTCTGTATCTGCTGAATGTTTCTGACCCCGTCCTGTTCTTGGCTATGGTGTTTAATGACTATTGTGGAGATACGGCTGCAACCTCCTTCCATGTCTCATAATTGGAAAGCAGACTATTTTGGGTAACTAGTGTTTCTTTTGACACTTTCATGCCATGGTGTTTTTGTACCACAGTGGCTTGCAGGCCTTGGGGGCTGGAGCTGTGTGTATAACAGCTCCATTGGGAAAGACGTCGAGTCCCCCTGCTGCCTTCCATGGACTGTTACAGGAGTAATAACCCAATATATGAGCACAAGCAGGGTGACTGTATTTGCTAAAATACCTGGTCTTTTTTAGGGATCCTGTTCCATTGTAGACTCATGTGTCAGCTTGCATGTCCTTTGTTGTTCTGAAAACAGGGTCACTGTAGTCAGAGGGAGAACAGCTGAAATCCATTTAATGTGCTAGAACGCCTAAGACAGGCTGAAGAATTTAAATCCTCAAAAAAATCTTGGTGGGAAACAGGTTTTGTTAACCCTGGCGGACTCCTGAAAATAATCCTGCAGCAGCCTCAGAGGCCACCCAAGGCCTTTAAGAGGCTAGCTGGTAGGAGAGGCCAAGCAGCCGGTGTACTCCACACACTGCCAGCTCCCTCTTGGGCTCCTGCACTTCAGCTTCTTAGCTGTACGTGGGAACGGTGATGCTACCTGTGGCTGACTCCACCTGTCCTTCTATCCAGGTTCCCCTGCCTGCTTCGGTAACAGGGCTTGGCTGAATACAGGGCCCCTCAGGCAAAGACTACATTTCCCAGTCTGCCTTGCAGCAAGGTGGTCAGGTGACTAGGCTCCTCCCAAGAGTCTGTGAGCAGAAGTAATGTGTGTCGCTTGCAGATCTTCCCATTAAAGCAACTGTGTGCACGCTCCCCTGACACATTTCCAACTTCCCCAGAAGTAGAAGCTAAAAGTAGAAAAAGAAGGACCATAGACCACCTGGCTGCCCTCACTCTGCTGTTGTAAAGGTACTAAGTTACGTAACTCTTGAGGCCCTGCCTCACCGTAGGGGACAATCATACTTCGGCAGGACCAGCCCCCTCCTATACTTGGGGACATATCCGTGGTGGTGGTGGTGGGGACAGGGCCCACTTCCCACTGAGGAAGCCCTAACAGCTTATTTCTTGCATATGAGAGAGACCAAAGCTTAGCTTGTAGCTGCCTCATTGCTACCTCTGGAGAAGGAGGCTTGGAGAGCAGGGAAATTTTCATATAAATGTGGGATGAATAATAATTACACAGCAGTTAAGTGAATATTGGTTCAAAATTCAAAGACAGGCTGATAAATCAAATAATGTTGTACAACAGATATAATCAGATGTAATGAAATAAAATTAAAGAGGAAAATATAAATTATAGATATGAGAGGAAAGTCTAATATCAAGCTAACTAGATTATTACAAAACATTTTTAAAATTCCAGTGGGGCGCCTACTTTTCTGCAAGGCAGATTAAACAACACATTTTTAAATTTAATTATAGCAAGAACACCTAACTGTTGGTTGAAGCTTAACGGATAGACTCCCTGGGTTGGTGCCCTCACAAAAACCTCCAAAAAGTTACATTCAGAGGCATGAGTGGAAACATATAAAGAAATGAAATAAATTTATGAATTGATGCAACAAATGGAATTTTAACAAATTAATGAAAAGGAGTAGACTGGGAACAGACATTCTGAAAAAGTTCAATTAGCAGCTCTGGAGCAGGCTCTGGAAAATTAGAAAAACCAAATGAGACCTGAGAGTTAACAGAGCTATGCTATGTGTAAAACCCAGATTTGCAGATTGATCTAGAAAGGAAGCAAGATGGGGTCCGTGTTTTCAGAGAATCTGAGTGAAGAGCAAAACTCCATACAGAAGACAAGTCAGCCACAAGAGGTCTGAAAGTCCAGGACTGAGATGGGTACACTCCGAAGGCTAAAGACAGAAAGTGGATGATGCTTATCAAAAATCAATTAGGCAGGGCTGGAGCGGTGGCTCAGCGGTTTCAGCGCTTGCCTGGCAAGCATGAAGACCTGGGTTCAAACCCCAGCACCACATACACAACTAAGTGTTGGAGCAACTAAGGCCATGTGAAAAACTAAAGTTGTTTCTCTCTCTTAAAAAAAAAAAAAAAAACTCAGTTAGGCAGGGCCTGGAGAGGTGGTTCAGTGGTAGAGTGCTTGGCTGGTATGTGCAAGAACCCAAATTTGATCCCCAGCACCACATACACAACTAAGTGGAGGAAAAACAAAAACCAGATGAAAAAATGAAATTAACACTCTCTCTTTAAAAAAAAAATCAATTAGGCAACTGTTCCCTGCCACTCTGCAGACTTTTAATTTAATACACCAGAAGCCAAAGGCCATTGTTTGAGTGAAGCTTGTAAATAATTGTTTACTTCCCTACAAGAGGCACACAATTTCAAGAACCATAAGACTGAAGAAGGAAGTGGCAGGTCCAGGGCTACATGGAGTCGCACTAAGCTGGGAGTTAGTTATTGAGAGAGGTATGGTCCCAGGTGGCTGCAAGCCTGTCAGCTGTAGGGGCTTATAAAGTGGTCAGGATGAAAGTGACTTCATCAAGCTGGAATGTACCTGGTTTATCTTAAGCTTACACCAAGGACATCAGACACATTCCTGGTGCTGATGGAGCCAGGGTCTGGTCTCAAAGCTCCACACATCACTCTAATGGTTTTGTTTATTTATAGTGTGTTCAGAAACTATGCTGGGAAAACCGATCAGAGTTCCTCAGAGTAATCACAGTGGCAACAACTCAAGATGACTTCAGACATGTCAAGTGGATCCCTGATAGCTCCGGTACTCACCACCCACCTCTTGTCACCTGTCTTGACTTTGTGGCCTCTATGGACTCACCTTTCTCAGGCAACCTGGGGTCCCTCTGCTGTCTGTTCACTTCATTGGCCCAGGCACAGGTGGGACACTGTCTCTGGGCAGTACCTGGGCTCATCAGATGGCTATTTCCAGTCCGGCTTGGGTACCAAGTCACATCTGCTGTCCACCTCCACAATCCGCCAGCAAAGACTTCACAGCACTTAGCAGGACCTGAAGCTGGCTTGTTTATTTGTTACATGTATGTTCTCCATCATTTGCCCAAGGGACAGGGGCTCTGTCTGCTTCTTCCTGTTGGAAGCTTAGCACCTAAAGAAGTGTCAGACACACATGCCAGGTGCTCTATATAATTCTGTGGTGTGACTGCTCCCTTGTCCCCTTTCAGAGTTGCACCAGGACTTGAATTCTCCTGCTTCCCCTCCAACCAAATGATCCTTGCCTGATCTGGGAGATATCATCAGGGACAATTCTTGAAGATCTACTGCCTTCACCAGAATGCTTTCTTTTCCCCAGAGGCCCAAACGTTTGAAATTTAAAGGTTATAAAAGACTCTTTTCCTCTGAGTCCCTGAGGTAGTTAGCTGAGGACTGGCAAGCTGAGTTGCCGGGGAGGCAAAGATCTGCCTGCAGCAACATCCAGGAAAATTTGAATGCGAGCCACCTATGCAATTTGAAATTTTCTAGTACTCTCATTTTAAAAAATGTAAGAAGAAACAGGTGATGTTGGTTTTAATCATATGTCATCTAGCTCCGTATATCCAAAATATTATTTCAACGTGCATTCAGTTGAAGAGTTCTATTAGCAAGCTCATTTGCTTTGCTTTGCATTTGTCTTTGAATTTCAGTTCGTTTATGCTTACAGCACCAGTCACATTTCAAGTGCTTCCTATAGGACAGTGAGACATGGAAATAGGGGAGGAAACCTCCCTGGATATTTTAAAAGTCATCTGCCCACTTTCATTTCAAAGTCTCTAGGATCATACCCATGGCCCTGACGATGGCCTTGTCACTGACTTTGGGAGGGGAGGGGCGGCAGGAGTGGAGGGGGTGTGGCATATGGCAGAAGTGGTCATACCCTGCTCCCTCTCTGCTTGCCTGACCACCTCTAGGTATCCTCCTCATCTTCCCACAGTGCCTGATAGGCTTCTTTGGCTGTGCCTAAAGCTAGAAGGGCTACCTCTCTTCCAGATCCCTTTTTGGGGGTGAGGGAGTGAACCAAGAAGCTGGCCAGTGGTCAATGGTCCAGCTAGGACCAGGATCAGAGGATTGGCCTTGCAAAGCATCTGTCTCTTGTGCCCATCTCCAGGTTCCCGCAGGCTTCCCTGGGCCCCCAGGTGTTGTAATATCCTTGCCCAACACCTCGTGCCATCTTGTCTGTGCTCCAGAAAGCTGGTTTACAGCGTCTCCGCACCTTTCAGTCTAAAGGGTAATTGCCCTGTTATGAAGAACATCCAATCAAAGGTCTCCAAGGCTCCCTGCCAACCCTCAAGAGCTTCTTCTCCGTTTTTTACTGGAGGGGAAGCATCCAAGAAGCCAGCAACTGCCTATAAACAGTGAGTCAGGGCAGGAACAGCACCTCTCCCACACCACTGGCGTGGCAGCAGCAGGATGTCCCCCCCAGGAAGCCTTCCTGTTGAGCAACAACACATTCCATCTAGGAGGATGGCTTGGATGCCTGCAGCCCTGCCTCCTGGCCACTCTGTTAACAAAAGACCCAAAAGACATTGCATCTATTCCTGATCTAACTCCGTGGAGCATTATGAGCATGATCTAATTTTTTCTTCGTGAATCATGTTCAAGGTTATGTATAATAAATCTTTTCAAAGCGTTTTAAAATTTTATTATTTTATTTTATTTAAGATGGAGAGAGAGAAAGAATCAATTTTATTTATTTTTTCATTTGAACTTAGTTGTATATGTGGGGCTGGGATTTGAACCTGGGTCCTCACCCATGCCAAGCAAGTGCTTCAACCCCTGAGCCACCACTCTAGCCCCTAAGTTTTACTTTACTTTTAATTGATACATAATAATAGCACATTAATAAGTCTTAAAGGGGAGCTGGAGCAGTGGCTCAGCAATAGAGCCCTTGCCTGGCTTGTGCAAGGACCTGGGTTCAAACCCTGGTACCACATACACAACTAAGTGTTGGAAAAACTAAAACCAGATGAAAAATAAATAAATAGAATTATTTTTCTCTAAAAAAAATTTTTTTTAATGATGCTTTTTGCTTATGTACTTTTGTTTCTGTCCTACCTGTTATTTGGTCCCTGCTTGCTGTGTTCTTCCTTTCCCAATTGCTCCACTTTCTGTTGGCTGGAGTCTGAAAAGTCAGGTGACCACGTCTTGTAGCAATGTATGTAAACTGAGTCAACAAGCCCCAAGGTATCAAAAGGTCGCTGTCTTAGTAGACAATGCTTAAATGCGTGGCCTTTGTCACAACCTTTTTAGTTCTTTAAAGATTTTTTTCCTGGGCTGGAGCAGTGGCTCAGTGGTTACGGAGCTTGCCTGGCATGCGTTAGTTTGCAGGTTCAAATCCCAGCACCATGCACACAACAAATTGTTGGAGCAACAAAAGCCACATGAAAAACTAAATAAAAAATTTATTCTCTCTTTCACGCTCTCTCACTGTCCCTCTCTCTTCTAAAAAAAATTTTTTTTTCCTAATGTTCACTCATCTACAGGTAATTGAGGGGGGTCCCTTTATTTGCTTGGAAACATTGCTTTTCTAGGTTATGCCACGTTTATCTGCTGTTTATTTTGTATAATCTTTTAGAATGTTGGAGAAAATGACTCCAGCGTAGGGATCCAAGCTAGGGGACTTGCGGGAGAACACACCAAGCTGGTGTTATTGGCTGCATCAAATGTTCTCACTTTTCACTAACCTTTGGGCACACTTACAAATGTTCTTAAAGAAAGCATTCATAGCTTACTGTCTACTAAAGGATAAATGGAAACCAAATTTGGTTTCATTCACCTACCTTTTAAATTTTTCATGATTTCTCACCATGAACATGGAAACGAATGAATGCCGGTTGGCAAGAAAAGCATTTATTTTGGACTTTAATGTAAGGATTAAGTCTTGATGGAATTACAGGTCCTTCTATTTTCCTTTCCTTGGGAGTATTTCTCCTTTGCCCTTATCTCTATGAAACCCAAAGTGCTATGAGGTCTTCGCAAATAGAAGTCTCAAATGTAGTTGCTTCCATGTTTCCTTCAGATTGGGCAGAGACAAAAGAGCCCAACTGAGACTGACAGAGTCCAGGGATAGAACCGGTGGTAACATGGAAAGCCAAGGGACAAAAGGAACGGGATAGGGGCTGGAGCGGTGGGTGCTTGCCTGGCATGCATGAGGACACAGGTTCAAACCCCAGCACCATGTACATAATAAAGTGTTGGGGCAAGGAAAGCCACATGAAAAATTAAATAAAATTGATTCTTTCTGATTCTTTCTCTTTCTCTTACTGTCCCTCTCTCCAAAAAAAAAAAAAAAAAA
>PVKS010025524.1:0-16204 GCA_004027875.1 Aplodontia rufa
AATTTCTTCCATAGCCATCCATTTACCTTCAAAGGCCACAAATCATTGTTTCTAATTGCTGTGTAAAATTCCATGATATATATGTACCACAGCTTTTGGATCCATTCATCCAGTGAGGGACATCTGGGTTGTTTCCATAGTCTAGCAATAGTAAATTGAGCTGCTATGAACATAGATATTCCCATGTCACTATAATGTGCTGATTCTAAATCCCCTGGAAAAATACCCAGAAGAGGAATAGCAGGATCATATGGTGTGAATCTATATTCTTGATCCAAGTACTGCATGGTTTGCTGAGGACACAGAGATGAATAGAACCCATTCTTTGTTATTGAGAAGTTTACATATCAGAAAGGTAGTTGTGCCCTCAAATAGACCACTACAAAACAAATTAGCCCTGGTCCACGTTGTTATAAACCTAGGAGGCATTGAGGGATACAGTCATAACTAACATATGTTCTAGGGCAGTGGGATTGCCAAGGAGTGGGATCAGCTCTGCTTCTGGAATGAGAAAATCAAGGAAAGCTGCATAGGGAAAGAGACACCTTAGCTGGGTCTTGAAGGGTGAGTAGGAGTTTGCCAGGTAGACAAAGAGAAAGGGCATTCTGGGAAGGACCAACACGTGCAAAGGTCCCGAACTGCGTCCTGGTGTGAATGGGGAAGCTGTGAGCAGGTTAGCACACACAGACGCTTTTAAGGGCAGGATGCAACTTGGCTTGCACTGCCGGGACAGGCTGCACATGAACTATTTCCTTTAAAGAGGTCAGTGTGTTTCCACCTCATCCATGACTAATGGTTCTCATACAATTTTTGTGAAGCTGGAAGGAAATGGAATTTTTCTCATTCCTTCTTACCAGAATAATTGGAACCATTACAATCTCCTGTCCTTACCCTCTGTTAATAATCCATCTTCCATCAGAATAAAACATTATTACCCTAAGGTTCCATTCCATTTAAATCTTATGGATCTTCCTGGGAATCAAGAAATCATTGCCAGGTTCACTTCACCCTGAAAGGCAAAAGCGAAGGAAAAAAAAAAAGTCCGCCTTACAACAAGGTCTACTGAAGCCCCTTTGCCTTCCTGAGGACTACACCAATCACTGCAAGTCCTCATGAAGTCAGAGAGCAACAAATGACCCAATTAGGTTTACCCAGGTGGCCGGGGTAAAGGGACTGAGTAGCTGGCTGCACACTATGTGTCCCTGTGAGACATCACTGAGCAACAACCGAACAAGACCGGTTACTTCCCCAAGACAAAAAAAATCCCTTTACCATCATCCTTCATACCCACCAAGTGACAGAAAAGGACACAACACTAACCCAGGGTCACACTCTCTTACTCCGCTTCTGTATAAGACATTTAGCCTAGTAACCTTCAGGCAATGACAACAGACAGACAGACAGGCCTTGTCCCCAATGATATGCCCCCAGACAGCGTAACTGCCTACTAACCATGGTAAAAAAAAATGATTCCTCCCTAAGGTCTTTAGTTGTTTGCTGCAGAACTTGAGAGCTCTAGGTGGTTGTGTGTTTAAGAGACATTCTCTGTTGGCTTTTGATAAACTGTTTACATCAGAGTTTGATATTCTTTGGCTGAACCTTTTCTGAGATTCTGTTCAAAAGGATTAAACACTCAAAACTTTGAAGGGTTTTTCCCTGCCTCCTGGACAAAATTTCAAGACTTACATCATCAAATCAAGAATCTAGGTACTATGAACTCCAATTTAATAGGTGCTTTTGGATAGTTCTGAAAGTATGAACTCATCACAAAGCCTTTGGTAGAGAACAGAGGACGGCTGCTCAAGGTATCATTTCTGGGATGAAGGCTAAAAATTGTCTATCACAGCCAGTTAGTTTCAAAGGATGTCTAAATAAATCAGGCCCACAGGGAGCCTATGGTGTAAGACCTATATTAGGAGCAATCTTTTGAGTATGGTGTCCATATGAAATAAGAATTCTCCTTCTAACTGGGGCAGAGGATGCTCTTAAGAATAAAACTTTGGATCACTTTACAGTAATATTATGGTATCTTAGAAAGCAATCTAGGGATTGGGCCAGTAATTTGCATTTGGATGATACTCTCATTGGGTTATAAAATACTTGTCTGACTGTTCATCACCAGGACGGCAGCTGCCCCTAGGAAGGTGAGCAAGGCACAAGCCTGCATTCTCAGCAACAGCTCCATCTCTGATTAAAGACTAAAATACAGAAGATCCAGAGCATATAAAATCAATTAAGAGAGTTAATACATGCAAAGCACTTTGAACCCTGAATCAAAATTAGCTATTATATCAATAAAAATAATAGCTTCCGCTTATTGAGTACCTACTATACAGCAGGCAGCAGGCTAAGGACATGCGCTCTCTAATTTAATCCTAACAGCAAACCCTACAGGGTAGTGATAACTCCCACATTTTACAGATGAAGGTGAGGAAATGCAAATTTTGTTAGTTTCTGCCTTGCTTGCAGGCTTTTGCTAATGAAAAGTCATTTTTATTTTTTTTTTATAAAGCACTGCAGTCCATACTAAGGAGCAAATGCAGTCAGCATTTTTATATGCTTGCCTAACTTGGATAAAGATAAAAAGCCAAGAAGAAATACACAGACAGATACATTTTCTGAATTACATGTTTTTTTTTTTCCTGCTGTGATGTATATAATATAACACTGAGCTTTCTCCACATCACTTACATAACTATGTGGCTGCCCTGTCCACTGCTGGGAGGCAGCCATGACCCATAGATTCATCCTGCAGCAACTTCACAGATGCTCATGGTGACAAATGTACTCCCAACTAAGTCCCCACAAGGGCTGTCCCTGACCAGTTCCATCCCCTGAACATCCAAGGAAGAAAGAAGGCCAGCTTTCATTTCAACCTCACCAGAAGGATTGAAGACAAGCAGCAACTGGCGCTCTTGTTGCAGATTCACAAGTCCAAGGCCCAGTTCCGCTGTCAAGCATAGACGTGCAAGACTCGATCTGCAGTCACCTGTCGAGTCAGCCATCTCTCACCCCATCATCCCTCAGGGGAATCACATGCAAAGGCACAGGGAGCAGGGTAAAAGGAGAAGGCAGCACCATGTGTGTGCTCAGAACTCTGGAAGGTGACAATGTCTCTGAGTTTTGCCCTCGGTACTGTTATGTTGCATCACCTCCCACGGCACACACTCTTTCCGCACTAATCTAATGATCATCTGAACCCAGACTTTGAGCACCTCCAAAGTGGCCAGGAGGCAGACAGGAACTTGATTTCAAAAACATGCTGCTAGATCTCAAAAACTCAAGAGTATCTCTAAATGCTACCCATCCTTGGATGTGCCTTTAAGTCTAGGTAGGCAATTACCTTTGGAACATTGACTCCTGTTTCCGAAATATGCTCAATATGACCAAAAGATTCTGCCTGCTTTCATCTCAGCAGTGCCTCACTCATTTCTAAAGTCCCCATGCTAGGGAGACAGTTTTACTAAAAACATGGCATGACAATATTTGGGGTTTTGCTACTGACACTCACCACTTCTTTCCTTTCCTTATATCTCCTTCAAGCACACATTTCCCAGAAGATTGCCTACCACTCCAAAGACACCTGGCAGACTGGCATTCCTCAAGCTTCCTTCAAAGTGATGACCTCAGCAGCTACACCAGTGACCTCTGGGAAGCTTTGTTTCTTCACCACTCCAAGAGCAGTGATGTGGCCCTTCTGCACGCATCCCACATAGCCTGTTTTCCCCTACATTAAAGGATTATCATATGGTGTTTGTTATGGAACAAATGTTGTGTTCTCTCCCCCCCCCCAAATTTCTATGCTGATAAAAGCAGAAACCCAATGTGATGGTGCTTGGAGGTAGAGTCTTGGGAAGGTAACTGGACTTAGATAAGGTCACGACAACAGAGCCCCCATGATGAGATTAGTGGTCTTAGAAGGAGATACCAGGGGCTGGAGTGGTGGCTCAGCAGTTACAGTGCTTGCCTGGCATGCATGAGGACTCAGGTTCAAACCCTAGCACCACATACACAACTAAGTGTTGGGACAAAGAAAACCAGATGAAAAAATAATAAAGTTGATTCTCTCTCACACTGTCCCTCTCCTCTCTCTTTAAGAAGAAGAAGGAGTAGGAGGTGGAGTAGGAGGTGGAATAGGAGGTGGAGGAGGAGGTGGAATAGGAGGTGGAGGAGGAGGAGCAGGTGGAGGAAGAGGAAGAGGAGGAGGGAGGAAGAGGAGATGATAGCAGAGCATCTTCTCTCCACCATGTGTACCCACAGCACAAAGTTGACTGTTGCTGAAGAAGAGGGCCTCACTGAGAACCAAACCTGCTGCACCTTGATCTTAGACTTTCCATCCTCCAGAACTGAGAAAATGTTTTCTGTTTAATTCACCTGTCTATGATATTTTTTAATAGCCGTCAAAGCTGACTAAGGTAACATTATTATGATAAATTACCTGTCTATATTCTGTACTAGACTGGGAGCTCTTTAAAGGGAGGGCTAAGGTCTGATTATGCTCATCCCTGCATCCCTGGCACCTAGCACAGGGTTTAGGATATAACAAGTCACTGAAAAAGGTGGATTGCCTGGATGGATGCATGAATGCATGGGTGGGCGGGTTCTACATGAGCAGGTGAGAGGATGTGTATATACATGTACAAATTAGGATTTGAAGAACATTCAATGTTGGAGGAAATGGTTATGATAAAATAAGTACAGCTGTAGGAAATAAAATTACATAAACAATGTGATTTCAATTATGTAAACATTTACACATGATTAGGGATCTAGAAAGAAATATGCTGAAAATGTTAATAGTGGTTATCTCTGGGTGGTAAGATTTGGATTGATTGCTACGGTTTTCTTCATTTTCTATGTTTTGACAAATTACATGTATTACATTTATAATCCACACAAAAAGTTCATTTTTAAGAAGAAAATTACTAAGGAAAAAATACTCCTCCATATTTTAGAACATTTCATTTCCAAAACCAATTTGTAGAAATGTGGAGAGGAAGCTGGGACTCTGCCGAGGAGCCCCTGTCCTTCCAAACTGCCCAGGAGGACACCTCACACACACACAGCTTGCTTATTTACCTTTTACCCAGGTGACTTAATAGAGACTGCCCTATTGAGCCTTGCTCTCTATCCCAGCCATTAAGATGATGAGGGAGCCTCTCTTCAACAGATGAATGGATAAAGAAAATGTGGCATATATACACACTGGAGGATTACTCAGTAATGAAGAAAATGAAATTTTGGCATTCACTGGTAAATGGATAGAACTAGAGATGATTATGGTGAGTGAAATAAGCCTGATCCCAAAAGCCAAAGATTGAATATTTTCTTTGATATGCAGAAGCTAGTCCAAAATAAGGGGGTAAAGTTTAAGGAAGGGGAGAGAGAAAGGAAAAAGCAGAGGCATTCCATCAAAATAAAAAGATCAGTGGACTAAATGAAGGGGATTGAGAGGAGGGAGGAGGGATAGATATGGGAAGAACAACTGAGTGAACCCAACCTAACTTTCCTGTGTACATATATGAACGTTCCACAGTGAATCTGATCATCATGTATATCCATAAGGTACTGACTTAAAAAAATTATAAATAAACAGCAGAAATATCAGTGGAGTAGAGGGAAGGGAATAGGAGCAGGGAGGAGGGAAGGGAAAGGGAAGTACTGGGGACTGAATCAGAGAAAATTATATTCCATGTATTTATAATGATCTCAGAATGAATCCTAATGTGATGTATAACTAAAATGAACCAATAAAAAGAAGGAAAAACCTGGGGGGAAAAAGTTGCAGGAAGAGGAATTGCCACCTTTGATGATGGAGCCTGAACTCTAGGGACCAAAAACAGAAAAGGCCAGGAAGGAACACCACTCAGAGCTGTAGAGCCATGAAACCCAGACCCAAGAAAAGTACAGATGTGTACACCAAGCAATGGAAAAGTTTCTCCCAAGATTCAAAGCACATAAGGTTGTTGTTTTAAGCTGGCTTATTTAGGAAGTGGAAGGGGCCGAATTTATGAAGATAATATTTGTAACACAACTGCACTTGCCACCTGTTTAGGGCTTAACACAGAGGACCGCAGCCTTTTCCTGTAAATACTTTAGGCTTTGTGGTCCATATAGTTCTTGTCACAGCGAAAGTGTGCCATATAATACCAAAGCAGCCACAGGTGACACAGAAAAGAATGAGCACACTGGGTTCAAACAGTTCTCTACATACAAACAGGCAGTAATGAGACAGCTTAGGTAGTCAGGAACATGGGCCCCACTCAACCACACCTAGAAGCCGGCCAGGAGCGAGAAAGCCATTAAGGGACAAGCTCAGGGCCTTCAAATGCTAAAGACCATCCGGCTCACCTGTGGGAGAAACTCCTTTGTCCCAGAGGGTGGACACAGATGGGAACTAGGAAAGAGTTGCTACCTGTTCTGCATAGATTTTAACTGATGACTTTGGTGCTTAATTTCAATGCCTGTTTACAGAATTTAACCAATGATGTTGGTGCTTTTCAGGAATCTTAATCAAGGCTCATCCCCAAACCAATATAATCCCTGGCCTAACATATATCAGATGGTATCCTGCTTCCAGGTACTCCTCTACATTGCAGAGTCTCTGCTCTCCTTCCTTAAATAAATCCTCCTTTATTCTTCCCTTCTGTGGTCATCTGTGGATTTTATTCTTCAAATTCGCAAGACAAGAACCCAGAGAATTGGTGCAGAATTCCCTGAGTAAATTTCCACACCAAGATCTGCAAAGCACTGCTTTACAGTAGCTGAGGGGAAAACACAGCTCTTAGCTGGGGAGCTGCTAACACTATTTCGGCTGCAGAAACCAATAGCCAGGCCAAATTCCCAGTTTTAACTGGGAATAGCTGCAAACACTAGAAATGGGCTATTTTGGCCTCAGAGACCAGATGTGAGCCCAGACTGCATTCACCAGCTGGGGCAGAGAATCCAGCCTCATCTCAAAAACCCCCCGCATCAGTAGGTCAGATCTGGCCCCAGGGCCACAGTTTGCCAGTCCCTAGCTAAGCATAGGCAGGTGCTCCAGCAACCTCTTTCTTGACTGGCATTATCTCTAATGTCCACAGCCCTGGAGTCAGGAACATGTACTGGGAAGATCAAGTCACTTGCCCAGGCTACGCTGTCAGGAAGTGGCAGGGCTCCTCTCAAGCCCGTTCAGTGTGCCTCCAAAGCAGACACCCTTCACCATCAAGGCTTTTAAAAGCCTCAGAAGCCCCTGCGTGGCAATGTATCCCTCTCCACCAGAGAAGCACTTGATGAACACGTGCTTGCACCAGCATCGTGCTGAGTACTTGAGATGAGGATGAATAAGATCCAGACCTTACCCTCCAAAGTTCATAACTTAAGACTGGCCTCTGCTCGAAGGCACCTACCCAGCACCTTCTCCCAAGAATTATACGGGCATCAGAAACACTAAAACTCACGGCACAGACACACATCACATGCACTTAATTTCTTTACAAAAGGATTTTACACTTTACACAGGGATACTGCTAGGAAGTGGGCTCACTCAGAGCTTTGTAAATATTGATTTACACATCCATAAGCCCTGAGTGCCAAAGCCAGGAAGCAAAGTGCAGCTGAAGGAGCCCCTATCAGAAGTTTCCTGGGCTGGGTGACAGTTTCACTTTATAGTTAAGAGCACTGTGAGGACACACGGGTCTGGATTGGAAGCTCCACTCTGTGATACTTTGGGTGAATGATCAACTTGCTTTAAGCCTCAGCCACCTCACCTGTATGCCAAGGTTAGGGCTTTGTATTGTCCTGGATTGCTAGGATACGATGTGATGGTGACAGAGGGCAGGGGCTGTCCTGACAGTTTTTGTCCTGTCATTATATCCACAATACTAGGTACAAAACAGGTCCAAAATAGGGATAAAGACATGAATAAAAATGGAGATTTTTCTGAAATAACCTAAGTCAATAGGAAAATAGAACTTCTTTTGCAAGCAACTTCCCAGTAAAAGCAAGAACAGTTTTCTTGTGGAGCCAGCCTGAAACAGCCTTGAGATGCAGAAATTCATCCTCGGAGTGAGCCTGGAAGGCCGTTTTTTTCTGCCAGGTGCAGGTGTGGATGCAATGAAAGTGAGCATCCAGAGTGGGGAGAGAAAGCTTTTGCTTACCCATCTCCCCACAAACAGCCTGAGATTCCAGGGCCCTGGCCCTACCTCCCAGCCCCCAGCTGTTTGTTTCCCTAAACAGCAGTCTCCCACTTCTGACTATTACTCTGACTTTAGCCAAGAGTGGAGTAAACACCAGGACTGCCCCCACGGCCCACTCCCTCCACAGGCCTTGCTGGGGACCCTGGTAAGTAGAGGAGCACAGGGGTTAAACCCTAGGATTTGCAAGGTTTCCCTAGTGCTGAACCACCATCTGCACACATGAGACTGCAAACTCCAAAGCCCAGGCAAAGGGATGGGGACGATAAAGGATACACCTTCCATCCACAACGTGTCAGGCGAGGATCACAAGGTTAAGCATTCAAATTACGTGATTTTAATTTGGAGGATATGTGTTTTCATCCATATTTTTAAGACAGGGCTGAATTCAGACAGGTTTTCACTAGTCCAAGGTAATATAGTTAACAGTTGACCAATTCAAGTTTCTCTGAGTCTAAGGACTCAATACCCACCTTTGCCCCAAGTCCAAGGCACTGCTCCACCAAACACACTCATTTTATTCCATTTCCCCTTTGTTTGCTGTACCAGCCACAGTGGACCTATCATCCTGTCCTTTTCTGTGCCCATGGGTCTTTCCTTCACAGCAACAGTAATCAAACGATAGGGCAGATGACTATCCATTTATGGGTTGTTTCCCATCTAGGACAGTGGGTTCCATGCAGGCAGTAGCTACATCCATCTTTTATACCACTAATCGTCAGGAATTGACACACAGTAGCTGCTGAACTCTTTCTGTAGTATTAATGAATGAATGAATGAACAAATTCCTGCCATACATGTTCCCCAGGTATTTCAGTAAGTCCACACACCATCTTCCTAGAGTTAAGCACAAGCTTTAATCATACACACACACAAATTTACCACTGCATTAAATTCTTGAAAAACATGAATACAAATCACTCACCCGTCTTTTACAGCCCTACCCTGTAGAAAAATGATGACTGCCTTTATAGTGAACCCTGCGTATCTCATTTCTAAATGGTACTGCCACTTTGGTTTCTCTGCCATTTGATACCCAAGCACCCCGATGGAAAAATGCACACAAAGCCAAAGAGAAATCACCATTTTTCTAACACCTTTGGATTAGGGTGAATTCATGCAAATCTGCAGAACATGAAGAACCTTTACCCAAAGATCCCACAGCTCTGATGATAGCTGACCAAGAGACAATGGGGCAAATGCAGTTTTTCAAGTAACACCTATGATGTAGGTACACATGAGGGCCAGACTCAGACCCACCCCTCCTGGGGCCTCTGTTGTCAGGACCATGCTCAATCCTTGGTGCTTGCAGCACACAGCCTGGTGGCATTAGCTACCTTTTTATTCTAAGGATAAGGCAAAATTTAAGAATCCAAGGCTTGGAATTTGGCAAAGATGGGTTCCAACTATGGCTCCATCCCTAACCACTACTGTTTCTGTGGCCTAAAATCTTCTCATCTGTAAGATGGAGCTGGTAAGAGGTGCAGAGATACTGAGGGGCCTGGAGGCATCAAATTGCTCACTGCAGGAGCCCTGCCATCCACGATATGTTGTCCCAAATGGAACGCTAGCTCCTCACAGGAAGAATCCTGTCCAAGCACAGAGCCTGCCCTCAGCAGGGCTTCAGAACACACTTTGAGGAGGACACTGGACCATGCTGTGGCTGCACTGACAGAACACTCAACTTCTAGCAGCTGCTCCCTTGCTCAGCAGCCCCCTCCTCCAGGCCTCTGCTAAGACCCTTCTGAGGCCAGCGATACGGTGGGGTGAACAGGTTAAGGGAAGCCTCTGTTGCTCCCTTCATCACCTCCATAGTCTCTGTCAGCTTCAATTAATCTTGGTTTCTTCCCATCCTTTGCAAAGACCTGTGGTCAAAAGCAATTCCTGAGGACATGTACATGTGTGCACATGCATGTGCGTGCACACACACACACACAGGAGTTCTGTCTCGCAGCTTTCTAATTGAGTCTAATTGGAAGAATTCTAGAATTTACTTTGGAATTTCCAAAAGCAGATAGCTCCTCTTCGCTGCAAGATCTCCCTGTTTAAATAAAGGACCCTGAGATGTTACTTTAAAAGAAACACCAACACTAGGACAATGCCCCTTTCACAGGGTCTTGATAAGCTAAAATCCTCCTTCAAAACATGGCTCAGTGGTTACAGTGCTTGCCTGGCATGCGTGAGGACACATGTTCGAACCCTAGCCCCACATACACAACTAAGTATTAGAGCAATGAAAACCATTTGAAAAACTAAATAAAACTGAAAGAAAAAACAACCAATTGTGGAGAAATCTGCCTCCTAATCCATTCACAAATGAGACATCCAAGTCTTAGAATAATTTCCCCATAATTCATGCTAATCATTCCATGCTCATAGCATGAATCATCTGTTTAATGGAAAACTTTCACCACAACGGGCAAGAGCCACTGGATCTTGCTTTAAAAATCTCTCCAGAGCTCAGAAGGTTTTCTACTATTGACAGAAAAGTTACTATATTTTTAGCAGGCACTTTAAATATTACTCATGCAATCAAAGCTGTTTTCCTAACTCAACTTATACAGTTTTCAAACATGTATTATGGTTGACCTTATTAAATATTCTGTAGCGTCACTTACACACAGCAGCACACGAAAGTATAGCCCTACAATTTCTGTCAGCACTGGGAAAAAGCAAATCCTTAGGTATTGTCCCAGAGGGCGTGGCCAAGGCTCTGAGCCTGCTACTGGTTCCCAACCAGTGCCAAGGAAGATGGGGACAAGGGACAGGCTCCCAGAAGAGTTCTCTGCATGGAGGGGAATGAGCAAACATGCAGAGACAAAGGTGTGGGATCTTTGTGCATTAATCAAGAATTTCATGAACATCTCTCTAAGTATACTCTCCCAGGGCTCTAAGGACAAGATATCAGTTTGCAATTGTATTAAGGTCTAGGATGTTACAGGGGAAACAGAACAATTTTGACATTTTCAAAACAGAAAATTCGGAAATGTCTCATCAGAATCTGTAAACTAGAAAGTAGTACCCAAAGTAGCTACCACTTATTGAACACTCACCCCCAGGCATTATAGTAAATAGTATAGAGATATGTAAGATCTCATTTAGTCCTCACAATGACCCCAAGAGGATGGTATTATCATCTTTGATTTCCAGATAAGACAGAGGTGTTAACACACTTGTCCATGATTTGGGAAAAGCCATGTAGGAGCAAGACCCTGCTGGACTCCAATCCCTGTGCCCTAAATCCTTTCACCAAACTGGCCTGCAAAGCCAAAGCTCAAGCCCTTCACCATGCCACATCTATCGTGTGAGATTTTGTTTAGGTGGAAGGAATTGTTGTCATTCAACCATGACCTGTCAAACTAGTTGAACTCCTTTGAATGGCCAGAACGCAGAGACATGAATGATTAAACGGAATTTAATGATTACGCAGGAGCAGGGGAGGGGAGTCTGTCACCAGCCTCTGCTGTGGCCTTCAGAATCAGAGCGAAGAGAGTATAGCTCTGAAGAGAGGAAGCTAGAAAGGACAATGGATGCTCCATCTAAATGTGGACCAACTGTCAGCAAAACAAGAAAAAAAGAGAAACAAGACCAAGCAAATCAGAGGAGTAACAAATGATTGTGGTTCCAATTTTCAACCCTTTGATGGCTTAAACTGCTCAGACAGAGTAGAGGTAGAGAGCGGGGAGACAACTGGGTCAAATGCCAGTGACTCTGCATTCCCAGTGTTCTCACCTGTGCCCCTGCCATGCGTTTCATAGTAGGTGAAGTACTATGGCCTGATTACACTCTTATATCAGCCCTGGAGGCAGGGCTGGGGTGTTCCTGGTGTTCTGTTTGCCTCTATGTTCAGCTCCCCCTTACCCCTGATCTAATGCCCTTCCTTTGCTACCCAGAGTGAAATGCTGACAATCACCAAATGGCAACAACTCACACAAAATGAATGATCCCCAGAAGGAGTCCCAGCCTTCCCTCCACCCCCTTAAGCCTACAACACCCCTAAACAATCACCATACAGTCAACAATCAGAAAGAGGAAGCAGCACCCAAGCAGAGAATAGTGCACAGAACAAAATAAAGTTGACGTTCAAATAAATCAAGTCACGAGGTATTTCTAGACCAACCCCAGGAAATTGTAGCCAAGAGGAGACAGATGGGTGACACTTTCTCTCAAGATGTTTATAGCTTAATGGAGAAAATATAAACTACTTAAGACTTGCCCCAGGAACACCAAATGAGATCGCGGCCACTCAGTGAATGACTACGGTCGTGTCATAATATAATCTATTACCACCAGGGCCATCGGATATCAAGCTCATTGAGGCTGCCGTTTTCATCTGTCCAAAGCCCTTCATGTCAACCCTTCTAAACCACACATCCCAATAAAGCTTCTCAGCCCAAAGAGTTTGGAAACACCCCTGGGCATCTTCTTTTCTTTCACAGGTCCGCTTGGGGCCAACTATGAAGAATGGAGCCAACCTATTGCAATGCTAAGGTAAAGAGCAGTTCTTGCCCTTAAAGTCAGAGAAGCTACTGCCCTAGCAGGAGAAAAAGGGCTGCAACCAAGGTGAGGACAAAGAGGATAAGAGTCCACCTCTAGTGAGGAAAATGGCAATGGGAATATGAGCCCCCCAAGTCTGCTGCCCAGGCTCCTGCTCTACTGAACCTCCTCCAAGCACTACCGAAGGGCAGCTGCACTATCACACAACCTCCTCACAACACGGCTTAACCTGACCCAAGAAGACACGCTCAATAGCCCAAAACAGTCCAACTGAATTCCCAAAACATCCATACCTTACAGTCACAGAAATTGGAGTCTGCTAACGATGGCATGTAGACCAGAAAATGTTGAGCCAGAGTGGGAAAATTTTTTTCAGATCTAAGCATATTAATAAACAAGCACAGAAATCCAGGTGTTTACTTAAGAAGGAGAATAAACCAGGTAAGCAAAACAAAAGGGAGTAAGATTACCTTACAATTGATAAAATTGCTGCTGGAAAGTGCCAAGGAAGGGAACACGTGGCCCTGAGAGGGAAAAGTGGGCACTGGTGAACTCATCTGAAAGATCCTTAAAAAGGCTCAGGGTATCTGAAGGAAGAGTGAGAGCTTACTACATGCTGAAGAGAGAGGATGATCCAGCAGGGGAACAGCATGCACGAAGGCCAATGCCCAATATCAGGGCATCGCAAACCGCTAGAAACCCACCCTGCACCCAGGTCAAGGACCCTGCCATAATGCTACCCTTCCTCCCCGGAAGTCTCTTGGACTGCTCTTCATCAGGGGCTGCTGTCCCTGCTACCTTCATCTCCCTGCCCCCATGAGCCTCTGTCCCCACTGTTTTTGCATCTCCTTTCCCGGCTGCACACAGGACAGTGTGTTCCAGAGGATCTGTGGTCTGCTCTCTGATTAATCTTGCTGTATCTTATTAAAACGGCCTGGTGCCTGCCTGGTGTTATTCTGCTCAGAGCAGCAGGGTCCATGAGGCAAGCTGCAGCTGGGCGAGCTGTATTTCATTTCTTTCGTGTAGGAGGAATGACCTAGATGCTGCTCTTTACAAAGGACTGGCACTTGCATGCCTTAACCCTTTCTTTGCCATCCAGTTTGGCTCTCAGCTGGCAGCAGAGCTCTGGGTGCCCAGCAGGGTGGTGTCAGCTGAGCTAACAAAGGGGGCTGAACTGGTCCCATGAGGAAGAGGACAAAACCAGACTCTCAGGGCTTTTGCAGATGACCAAGGTAATACCCTTAATGGGTGAGTGTTTCTGAAAACCCTTGTTCACAGATTCACACTCAGGACCTGAGTGAAGAGACCAGTGACTGACGTGTGGCCTCCACCATCCTCTTCTGTCCCTGGTTGGTTTCCATCCAGGCTTTCCTGTCCACTCAGCCACTCTGAGGCACCTCCTCTATGTCTACTCTGCACAGAGCTTTGTGAGGGATCCAGAGATAAGTGACAGAACCTGAGATCCTTCCAAGAAGGACACAAATTTAAAAAAAAACCAAACCTATGAGCAACATCTACACAGAGGCAGAGAGGACCTCAGGAGACCACAAAGGAGTTGGTACCCCCAGATTGGCCTGGGGGTGCCACTTACTGGTCAGGGACCTCATGTCAGTTTCTCAAAGTTGTAGACTACTGTTTTGGTTCAGGCTGCCCTAACAAAATCCTACAGATTGGGTGGCTGAAACAATAGAAATTCATTTTTGAAAATATTAACATCAAGGGGCTGGCTAATTTGGTTCCTTGGTGAGGGCTGTACCTGGTTTGCAGATGGCTATCTTTTCACTGCGTCCTCACACAACCAGGAGAGAGGAAGCAAGATCTTTGGTGACTCTTTTTAAGAGGGCACTGATCCCATAATGAGGGACCTCATCTGAACCTATTCACCTCCCAAAGGCCCCATCTCCAAATGCCATCACATTATGGATTAGCGCTTCAATATGTGAATTAGGGAGAAGGAGACACAATTTACTCATCACAACCGCCAACCTCGGAGTTCTAGTATGGAGACACCTGGGATCCCACAGGTACATCACGGAGCACAGTGCCCAGCCATGTAAATGCTATGCCAATCTTCCTGTTTTGGGGGCAACTGAGGCAGATATGCTTCAGGCCAACCGGCAGGTAGAATTTGCCTCCCAGACTCCAGTCTGCCTCTCAGCACAAAGCAGGCCCAATTCTGCAGCCCCTCTAGCCCCCTGCTCTGCCTGCCGAGCTGAAGCGTGACTTGGAATTGAACTTTTTCCCCTCCAGGGGTATGAAAGGAAAATGAAAGCACAAAAGATGTGATTAAATGCTGAGCTGGTCATCATGCCACGATCCGACAGTCACACGCAGACCAAATCCGGTGATTTTCCACCTCTTAATCACGTCCCTGCCAGATTTAAAATGCAATGAACATCAATGAGAACAAATGCTAATAAGGCTCTAACAGCCATCGGATGTCAAGAGGTGAGGAATAAACCTTGCATATTTTGACTGAAAAGGGGTCAAAGAGGAAATAACCAGGATACTAAATAGAAATCTTTTATTCAACGGCAATAGATGCCCTGAAAGGCAGCTGCTCCAATCAGTGACACTCACTCATTAAAGAATAGGCCGCAAAGGGTCCCGCGGCAATAGGACACCCAGCTCCATGACATGTATCTTTCCTGGCATTTAGCTAACGTGATAAAGTCACCAGCAAATTTACATCAGGTCTCAATGGAAGAGAAGGTCCTTTTGTGACACATGCAGTCACTGTTGTTGGCCTTCAGCTGTGGGGAGATTTTTCCAAAAAAAAAACCAGTAAAGCTTTGGAAATGTTCTACCAAATCCCTCCTTGAAGCAGCATTGGCAAAATGAATACGTTTATCAAGTGTCACCACCTCTCCAGGGTCTCATAAAAACCTTTCTGGTGGCCAGGCCTCAGGCCCATGGAAGAATCATAACCAGATCTGCCTGCTGAGACAGAGGGCCAGCCCAGACCACAACTGTGTGGCTGTCACAGCTGGGCAGAGCCTGGCCACCAAGGAGTTCATGCTGGGTCTGGAGACCACTTCAGCCTTGGCCTGAGGATTCTGAACCATTTACCAGGCTTCCTTCACCTTTAGACTGAGGCCCTTTGCAGGGTCTCAGACATTCTGAAATACTCAGGCTGTGATGCACAGGTTGCGTGGTTACAAGAAACTTGATTTCAGTTCTAAAGGGGTGGAAGAGAGAGTATTGTAACTTTAGAATCAGACAAACCTAGATTTGAAGCTCAGTTCCCTCAGGCTGGCTAGATCACGTTGGGCTTATTATTTGTCCTAAGTCTGACTCACTCCATTGTAAACTGGAGAGGCCAGCAATTGTCCTGGGGAACCATTGCGAGCATTAAATAAAGGAATATATGAAAACACTTAGTATAGAGCTATGGTAAACGTGTCAGAAAGGTTAGCAATTCATAACTGTTTCCATAAAGTAACTGATTTTTTTGCTCCACTATAAGAGTCAAAACTAGCTGGGGAGGGGCTGAAGTGGGGGCTCAGCGACTTGAGCGCTTTCCTGGCATGCAC
>PVKS010025524.1:16304-29851 GCA_004027875.1 Aplodontia rufa
AAAAAAAAAAAAAAAAAAAAAAAAAAAAAAAAAAAAAAAAAAAAAAAAAAAAAAAAAAAAAAAAAAAAAAAAAAAAAAAAAAAAAACACCAAAAAACAACAACAAAAAAAAAAAAGATTCTACAAAGCCATTTACAGGAAGCAGCTTTGCCTTTATTTATTTATTTTTATTAGATGTATGTAGAGATACAATTGAGGGGGAAACATTATCAAACAATCAAGAACCAATGTACATATACTTAGTTATCCAGGGCTAATGCCAAATCATGGATGCCCAGCTTGGGTTTCCCCTGTTGTCGTTTCCCCCAGAAGAACTCCTAATGGATATCTCGTGGAGGACTGAGATCTCCTTCTGAGATGATTCCTCCATATTCCCACTCTCCAATCTCCTAGGAGTTCTTCCTACTCCCTCTCCCTACACCTCCAAGTAATCTAGGGAGTCATCTCCTTATATCATTGCATACAATTTGAAGTTATTATTAGCTTAGCCGTATAACATACTGCTTCCCCATGTATTCTAGCTTCCATAGATGAGACAAACCATTTGGCCCTTGAGTCTCTGACATTGGGATACTTCACTGAGCATAATTCTTTCCATCTCAATCCATTTGGCGGCAAAAGCCATAATATTGTCTTCTCTAATGGCTGAGTAGTATTCCATTGTATGTAAGTACCAGAGTTTTTGTATCTACTCGAGTGAGGGGCATCTGGGTTGGTTCCATAATCTAGCTATAGTAAATTGAGCTGCTATAAACATTGATGAAGCCATATCACTATAATATGCTGATTCTAACTCCTTTGGGAAAATACCCAGGAATGGGATAGCTGGGTCATAAGGTGGTTCCATCCTTAATTTTTTGAGAATTCTCCACACTGCTTCCCAGAGTGGCTGAACCAGTTTGCAGTCCCACGAGCAGTGTAACAGTGTTCCTCTTTTCCCACAGCCCCTCCAGCATCTGTTATTGTTAGAATTTTTCATTTTTGCCATTCTAACAGGAGTGAGGTGGTATCTCATTGAAGTTTTGATTTGCATTTCCCTTATAGCTAATGATGGAGAGCATTTTCCCATATATTTATTTTATATTCTGGACTTCCACTGGAGAGAAGTTTCTTTTAAAATCAGTAGCCCATTTTATTGATTGGATTATTTATGGTTTTGGTGTTTAGTTTCTTTAGTTCTTTGTATATTCTGGATATTAGCCCTCTGTCCGAGGTGTAGCAGGCAAAGGTTTTCTCCCATTCTGTAGGTTCTCTCCTGATGCTCTTGACTAGATCTTTAGCTGTGCAAAAACTTTTTAGTTTAATTGCATTCCATTCATTTATTCTTGACCTTACTGCTTGAGCCATGGGAGTTTTGTTGAGGAAGGTGCTGCCAACTCCTATGTCCTACAGTGTTGACCCTACTTCTCTTTCTAGTAAGTTTAAAGTTGTTGGCTTAATATCCAGATCTTTGACCCATTTTGATTTAATTTTTGTGCAGGGTGAAAGATAATGATCCAGCTTCAGTTGTCTACACATGGCTGTCCAATTTGACCAACACCATTTGTTGAACAGGCTATCTTTCTTCCACACTATGCTTTTGCCCCCTTTATCAAATATCAAATAGTTAAAAATATGGGGGTTTGTCTCAGGATCTTCTATTCTGTTCCACTGATCTTCGAATCTGTTTTGATACCAATACCATGCTGTTTTTGCTACTACAGCTCTGTAGTATAATTTCAGGTCAGGGATTGAGATGCCCCCTACTTCTTCCTTCCTGTGGAGTAATGTTTTTGCTAGTCTGGGTCTCCTGTTATTCCATATGAACTTGAGAATTGCTTTTTCTATATCTGTGACAAAAGCCATTGGTATCTTGATGGGGATTGCATTAAATCTGTATAGGGCTTTGGGTAGAATGGCCATTTTTATTATACTGATTCTACCTAACCATGAGCATGGAATGTATTTCCATCTACTCAGGGCTTCTGCAATTTCTTTTCTTAGTGTTTGACAGTTTTCTTTGTAGAGGTTTTCTTTTTCTGCAGATTTGTTGCTGGAGTAAAGGAATGCTAGTGACTTACTGGAGTTGATCTTGTAGCCAGCTGCTTTGCTGAAATCACCTATAAGCTCTAGGAGTTTTCTGGCTGATGTCATTGGGTCTTCTAGGTATAGAATCATGTCATCCGCAAATAGAGATAACTTAACTTCCTCTTTTCCTATACAAATACCTTTGATTTCCTTGTCTTGCCTGATAGCTCTGGCAAGGGTTTCAAGGACTATATTGAACAAGAGTGGGGCTAGCGGACAGCCTTGTCTAGTACCTGAATTCAGTGGAAATGCTTTCAGTTTTTCTCCATTGAGGATAATGTTGGAAGCCTTCCCTTTAGGTAAAAGGATTTACCCTGTGCTAAACAACCAACCATTAGAAATACAAACAAGGAGTGGAGGCAAGTAGGATTTTTACAATCCCAAATCATGCACAACCTCTCTGGACAAAGGAGCTCAGTTCACCTCCAACCACAGCCCAGATGTCTCCAATTCAAAATTTCTCCGCTTAAGTTGTCACCTTGGGTGAGGATGATGATCACTAAGATTTTTGTGAAGGCTTAGTACATGCCAAGTACTACACTAAACATTTTTCACCTCTGTGACCACTTAACCATCAAAATGACCCAAAAAAAGGGGCTGTTACCATCCTCAGGCAAGCTAGGCACTGTCCAATAACAATGTTAATTTTAATCACAAATGTGAGAGTGTAATTTACATTTTCTAGCAGCCACATTAAAAAGAAACAGGCAAAAGCAATTTCAATATTTTATTTAACCCAACACATCCAAAGTATCATTTAAATATGCTATCAATATTTTAAGATGTAAATGATTATTCATATTAAGACTTCAAAATCTAGTGCCTGTGTATTTATGCTCAAAAGACATTTCAGCTCAGATCCAGCCTTATTTCAGAAGCTTAGTAGCTGTTCCTGCCTGGTGGTTACTATATTGGGCTGTAAAGGTTTAGAGAGTAAGGAAGAAAGCTGGCTAGGGCCGCATGTGGATTCAGGTAGGCCATGACCAAGGCCAAGCTTCTTACTGCTACGCACTGTAGCCTCTACCTCTGCTGAAACTTCTAACCCTACTCTGCAGACCACCACCTTCCCCAAACAATAGGATCTGGAGCATCATCCCTCATTATAGGGACTTAACACCTTGTCCTACATGCTAAGAAAGCACAAAGACACCTGCTACCTAACTTTTAAAGGTAAGATCCTGACAAGGGACCATCAGTAGACCCTGCTGAAAAGGATCCCAGGGTGAGAAATAGCTAGGAAGAGGAGACTAACACTTGTTCAACAGCACCCAATTAATGTCAGAGTGTGGTTTCTAAACTATTAAAAAAAAAACAACTCTGTCATCAATTGTGGAACAGGAAAGAGAGTGAACATCACAGAGATTAGCTATGATTAGATAAAGATTCAAATATAAAACACCAGAAAATGATAATGCTAACCACAGGAAAATGCAGAATGAAAGAGGAGGTAATACATACTTTCATTCACAATACAATTGAGTAGCAATGGGTAAAAACACTTAACTTGAGACAGAGCAGGGAATGAATTGGTGCCGGGCAAAGAAGGCCTGCAGGAGGGCAGCCACGTGCTGGCCCACGTCTCATTTCATCATGCGGCCTTGAGTTGTCTCCTCAAAGACAGGGAAATGCTTGGGTCAGAAACTTTTCAGCTTCAATGTGTGGTACAATGACAGAGTAGCAACTAACTTGCTGCTATTGTACTGTGAGTGGAAGTACAGTCAAGAATCAAGATGGCAGTCTGGAACAGTGGCTCAGGGGCTATAGCACCTGCCTGGCACGCACAAGGATGCGGGTTCAAACCCCAGCACCATGTATACAACAAGCAGTGAAAGCCACACGAAAAACTGATAATAAAATTGATTCTCTCTTTCCCTCTCCCTCACTGTCCCTCTCTCTTAAAAAACAAAAATCAAGATGGCCTGATAAGTCTGCATGAGGTTAACAAGATCAACAGAGTTTCCTAGTGGGAATTTCCAGAGCTTAAAAAGAAAGACAAAAACCCCCCAAATATGGATAGTCCTTGGCCTAAGTGCAGGGCTAATGTAAGGTTCCTGTAGACAGGGTGGGTTTCGCCTACCATCTTACCAACCCTCTGTAGAATGGTTCAGGAAAGAAATGTCTGCCCAGTGCACTTTGCATTGTCAGGAAGGCCCAGACTGACACCCACCACAAGTCCTCCACCCCATCAAGCCGCTGGAGGGCAGCGAAGACCTGGACCCACACAGGTAAGGGTCCTGAATGACCCCAAATGGGGAGCAGATAGCAAGTTCAGTGTGTTCCCTGCAGCATGCCAGGCCTAATACCACAGGTATATACAAATGCTAAGCTTGGCCCTTCTGTCCCTTCTATTAGCCCAAACCTGGATCTCTGTCCCTTCAGGAGTAGTTTCAACTCTCGTACAAGAGACAGTTGCCAGCAGGATCTCAGTATCCAACAGACCTGGCTCTCCCTTTTACTGGCAGCATGACCTTGTGTGACTTAGTTAACTGCCCTGAGCTTCAATTTCTTCGTCTTAAATAAAATCATTCATGTTTGACAAATAGTTATTTAGCTCATATTATTCTACCTTCTACAAATCATAATAAAGAAAAAAGAAAATCCCTCCCTCATGAAATTCAACTCCAGGTGGAAGGGGGAGGTGCCCAGTGCACAAATCAATACATATAAACAGATACAACAACCATACCCATCTCACAGGACTGTTGTGAAGATTAAAAACACATCCAATGCGGACTGTATACACTAAATAAATGCTACCTACTGTCATTACAAGTAGTAATCATGTAATCCCTAAACTCTCCAGCTACACCTGAGCCTGGGCCTGATTCTAAAAGTCCAACTTGACTGGCTAGGGTAGAGTAAAAGCCCAGAAGGAGCCCCACTCTTCACATCCTAATGTCTTTCTGGATTCCCACGACTAGTGCCACAAGAACATCCTGCCGTGAAGGTGGAGCCCAGGTGGTCTTTCTTAAGCACATTCAACAGTTCCGCAAAGCCTACATATTAAAATGTGAGTCTGGGGAAACAGGGCTCTAGGGATACAGTACCACCTGCCAGGTGTGTTAGTCAGCTTCTCATCACGGTGACGAAACACCTGAGAAACACAAGTCAGAGGAGGAAAGATTAATATTAGCTATTTCGGAGGTTTCAGTCCATGGCCAGCTCCATCGCTCTGGACCTGAGGTGAAGCAAAACATCGTGGTGGGAAAGCGTGAAGGAGAAAAGCTGCTCAGCTCATGGTGGCTGGGAAGCAGAGGGAGAGAGAACAAGGAAGAGGCCAGAGGCAAGATCTGCCCTTCCAGGGACCGCCCCCGTGACCTGCTTCCCCCAACTAAGTTCCCACCTCCTACTGTTTTCCCTTCCATAAAAACATGAATCTGATCAGGTCAGAGCCCCCGTGCTTTGATCACTTCCCCTCTCAACACTGCTGCACTGTGGATCCAGGGTTCAACACAAAAGCTTTTGGGGACATTCCAGATCCAGATCATAATATCATGAAAGTGGCAGCTTTCTGAGGACTCATGTCAAGCAACATGCCTGGCTCTGAAGAGCTCACAAACCAGCAGAGACAAAAGCCTGGGAGACACTCCAAGAGGCGGTGGCATAGCACGTCTGCACCAGTCTAGGCAGACAGCAGGAGGAGGGCAACCCTGTCACTGGGGTGAAACCGTGGCTTTCCAGTGGTGCCCTGCGGAATACTGTGGTAGAGCAGGGACAGAAATGATGACAGCAACATTACCACACCATTCATTACACACTTGCTGAGCGTGAACACCATGTGCAGCACTCGCCTTGCACTGCCTTCCTGGATGTTTCCTACCACCCTATCACATATGCACTCTTGAACAATCACCATTTTACACACAAAGAAAGTTCAGTTAAGAAATTTGCCCAGGAATTCACAGCAAGGAGCAACTAAGCAGGCAGCCCAACTCCAGAAGCCAGGTCCTGAACAGTGAACTAAACCAACTCACCCAAGGCCAGCCATGGGAGAAAAGGGAGGCAACCAGAGCTTGGCCCAAGGCCACCTGTGCCCAGCTCAGTCACAGCTGTTCATACTGGAGCTACTTCCTGTGAATGAATTCCTTATGAAATTTCCTTTGCATGAAAATATCTACTGCTAATCCTTTAAAATCACTGGAATAAATGATGGCCCATATCAAAGAATGATTTATATTCTAAAGTTTACAAAAATGTCAAGCAGCAAAATACCCAACAAGAACAGGACACAGACACCATGGTAATAAAGTAACAAGGAATACAAGAGAACACCGAAAATGAACTACTTAAAAGACATCACAATATGACTATCTCATATACACACAATGAGTAAAAAAAGACACACTGAATATATGCTGATTGATTGATTGATTGATTAGTACTGGGGATTGAACCTGGAGGTGCTTTACCACTGAGCTACATCTCCAGTCCTTATTTTATTTTTAAATTTTGAGACAGAGTCTCACTAAATTACTTAGGGCCTCACTAGAGGCTGGCTTCAAACTTGCATTCCTCTGCCTCTGTCTCCTGAACTTAGGGATTATAGTTGTTCACCACTGAGCCTAACCATATATACTCTTTTTTTTTTAATCAAATTCAAAACAGGAAAAAACTATTTGGTGAGAGAACTTAGAGGGTGGTCTTTGGTAAAGAACTATTGCTGGTAAGGGCTTGGGGGACTTTTGGGGAGCTGGAAATGTTTTATATTTTGATCTGGATAAGGCTAGAGAGGAGGACATAGAGTTGAACATTTACTGAGTAATATAGGTAAGATCTATATACTTTTTTCTATATATATGATAACCCAATTAAAATGTAAAATAAAAACTCAAGAATATCTCAATAAATCATTTGATCCAGGATTCTATTTTTAGGTAAGAATGAGCTCAGACTCTTTGAAGGAAGAAAGCAATGATCTATCTTGGTTGTAAAAGACAGACTTAAAACAACCCCCCCGCCCAATTCAGCAACAATAAAAAGACACCTGAGCAACGGATTCAGCTCCCAGGAGCCTCATGCTCCAGGTCTACGCAGGCTGTGCATGACCTCCAGCCACCCCCAGCCCACCCTGCTGGGCAGATCCACAGTTTGATTATCAGAAGACATGACCACAGAGAACAAAGCCCAGTCTGCCACCTAGAAGAGGCTTAGAAGAACATTCCCTTCCTATGCACCTAGGAGCATCAGGTCTTTTAAGAATGCACCATAAGAAACTCAAAAGCAATCTAAAAAGCATTGAATGCAATAAAACTGTCAAGGGCCATTTCCACAACCAAGTACAAGAGGTAAAATGGGCACAAATGACAAAAGGAAACCAACGGCCCACCAGGCTCTCGCTGCATGGCAGACCACTGCAGGTGCAATTGCCTCTAATGATTTCCAGATTTGGTAGCAAGCTGGGTTTAGAATAGAAGTCCAGGTACCCGCCCGGTTACAACTCAGCAAGGAGCCCAGAGCCCTGGGTATTTCTGGTCCCAAGAAGCAGTGCAGGTGCCCTCGGGCCTCCTGCCACCCACCCCTGGCAGCCAGCACCCGCTGCCTCTCCCTCCCACACTGCCCTGCTTGTTAAAAGTGAAGCTGGCCTGGCAAGAATCACAGGCAGCGTGCACTAGGCTTTGTTTGCTGTCAGTGTGAGTGGCTTTGATGCAAGAGGCAAAGGAGTCATGAGAGTCACTTGGTTTGATCACAATCGCACTCTGATTTAAATTGCAGTTCAGCAATTATAAGGTCCTTAGTCAGTAGAGGTCCCCAGGGTTTGGGAGTGGGGGTGGTTGAAAAGGAAATTAGACCTACCTGATGAACATGTTTCACTCTGAAGCTCCTTGTGGAAGAGTCTTTGACACAGAAACCCTCTTCTATTGCCGGAGGAAGCTAAGAAGCCTTATGGGAAAAGTCACTTCTAGATCCATCTTATTTTTAGGTACTTGTTTCCCCTTTGGATCGGTTTCTTTTTAAATACTGCCTGCTGAATTTCTGTCAGCTGACCTCTACTTTCCTGGTGCACCTCTGTACAGACTGACCAAAAAATGAACAGGTCAGCAACAACACGCCAGCTGCTGTTAAGAATGGTGGCAGGACCATCTGTGATCCACATATTCTTAATACTTGTGCAATAAAGGGCAAAAAGAGAACTTTATTGGTATTGTTGGTTTTGCCACAGATTCTCAGCAACAACAGCACTGTGTTTCTCCAACCTGTGGTGGAGAGACCATCTTGGAGTTTCCTAAGGCCTGTGTTCTTATTGTTCCCCAAAGGAGTAAACATAATTATTTGTGGGTTTCAAAAAGAGGAAGAACAGTTAGACAAGCTCTACTCTGATTCTGCAGTCTCAATTTCTTGGCTCAATGAGGAAAATTTAACTATAGCAGTATCTCCAAATGGAACGAGGCAAAGGTCTGTGCTTCCAGCACTCAGCCAGGGCATGGCCTAACCTAGGACTGTAGGTCCTGTCAGGTGTGCTCTGTGGGCTGCCAATGGGGGAGCCACCCTCCTGTGGAACACAGGGCTATTCCAGGTAATGAGCTCATGCAGGGGAGGCCTGGCAGCCTCCCATGAGGATGGAGCATTCAGTGCCAGGCCCTGCAGGACTTCCATCCCCCCATCCTGAATCTCACAGTCCCTTCTGACAGAAAGGGACTTAAGGAGTCCCTGAGACGCCTGCTCATCTATCTCAGCAAGTTACGCTTAAAGTTGATTTAACTTCAGGGTAGAAAAAATGTAATGTACGACATCTAAGTATCAAGGAACAATTTGTTCCTGCTACATTATTTTTTAATTTTCTACAAGGAACAAGTATTACTTGTGGAATAATAAATTAAGTTTTTGGAACAAGGCAAGACATAAGCAATTAAATAAGCTGACAGATAAATCGTGGGAGGGGGGCTACTTCTTATGCTTCGGCATGACCACCAGCTGCAGTCGGATTCAGGATTCTCTGACAACGCGTTCAGAAGAAACCGCCTGACATTCTCTAAACGGACAGATTTCAAAATCAACAAACTAGCCAATTCAATGTGGAAAGTAAGTGTGTGTTCTAAAGAGAAATCAGACAGGGTTTAAAAAGAAATCAGGCAAGACTAAATCAGAATCAGGAGACAGGGCTAGCAGAAATGCAAGGCCTCTTCCCTTCTATCCCTCAACTTTGTTCTGCATGGGAATTACCACCTGAAGGAGACTCAGCCTGTGACAACCACAGGCAGACGCCTGGGTTCTCGCAACTTTGCAGCTAGAGGAGGAAGTATGGAGAAAGAGGTCTAGTGAGAGATGGGAAAGAATGACAGTGGAGGTATAAAAGAACAGCCTGACAGAGCAAATTCTATGTGCATGACTTTCGCACCGTCCACCAGGGAGACACACTGTTGCCTTCCAAAATGTCCATGCAGCCACACCCAGGGGACAGACTGCTGCTGCATCTTGAACTGCTGCCCAGGGCTCCACAGCTGTGGCATGTGGCAAGGTTTGGTTTTTGTGCAAATAAGGCTGTTTCCTGAGCCTCTTCAACTACACGTACCATGTAGCCCTGCAATATAGTCAGGTTTTCTGCAGAATCCCAAGCAAGCCTCTGATCCTAGCAGCCTCAGAGAGACTCACTCTGTCCCACCACTATCAACCTAAAAGGCATGATGACAGGCCTGGGGGCAGGGGATGCTATGCAAATAATAGTTGGCAAGAAGTACCTGCCACTCCACCCCTCCCTGGGACTGATAAGTCAGTATCATGTTTTAAAGTCAGTAGAATGAAAACACTCATTCTAGATTTCCATCACAACACACTAATCATTTGAAAAGAGTTTCATCACACTGAATCTATTTTAATCTCCTTCAAAGACAAGACAGATCAAACATACAGATTTATCATCACTGTGAAAAAAATAATCCTGAGTAATATGCGAATGTATTTCTAAGCAATCCCATGGCTTTACCAAAAAAGGAGGATTTAATGTCCTGAAAGACACTTTGCAAGTGATCCGGTCTTTTAATACTTTCTCCCCACCTGTGCCCCAAGGAAGCTGCACAAACTTCTCTGAAGCATCCATCGCCAACCAGAAGGGATTAAGATTCTACTTAAAAATCACACAAATCAGTAATTTTAAACTTTACGCATTTCTTTGGCTTAATAGTCATAAATCACACATTAAATCAGCACCTAATTTGAATATGAAATTTTCCTTGGATGAGCCAAGACACACCTGGAAGGACTGCTACATCTGTCACTACTCAGTGCTTGAATAACAAAAGAAGCTATAGGGTCGTTGGCGTTTAAGACTGTCTTCTCTTTCTGAAATCCAAATAAACTCATCTCTCAGGTAATTCAGACTTTAGTGGTGGATCAATTCATGAGCCCCAATGGTGACAGCCACTAAAACCAATTCCCTTGCTCAGACTGAATCATCAAACTAAATATTGCCACTTTAACACTTAGTGGGTAAGAATTAGAATGTCAGGGAAGAGCTTTCCAAGCATTCATCATTCTCCTTTTTCCCTTTAAAGATATTCATATAGCAACTCCCTGAGATCCACACTGAATAAACTTACCGGAGGAACAGCCTGGCAGAGCAAATGCTTGGTCATGACTTACACTCCAGGTGTGGTGTAATACATGTACCGTCCACCAGGAGGAGACAGGTTAGACAACACCCAATGCTAAAAAGGGATGCAACTCAACAGAAGGCTCACTGGTGGAACTGCTTGATTGGCATCCTCCTTGGGATACCTTCCGGCTACACTTTCCCAAGCAATGAGAAAGGGAAGGCAGAAGACAAAAGGTCTGTATGCATCTAATATGGGAGCTTGAGCATCTGAAGGAGGCTGGGGCTAGCAAAGGGCACCCTAGTGAGGAGAGAGTGGGCAGCACTCCCCAGAGCGGGAGCTTAACATATTAAAATAAAGTATGTGATTCAACAGGGTTTCAAAGTCTAGTGAGCTGAGCCATGATCCATCAGAAATATGAAACAAGTAAAGCTTCTCCTTCCACAGTCTACATGTAGACACCAGCCGGGCACCCCACTTAGTGCCTGCCACCTGGCTTGCTCCTTCCAAGCACCATCCAGACCCAGAAGCAGCCTTTGGAGTTACAAAGACTCTGGGTTCAAAAGGCCACACTGCCACTTGTTAGGAGTCATTGGGCTAGTCACTTAAGACTTCTGACTTTGAGACTCTTTTCCCTTTGGTAAACTTAAAGAGCTGCCATGATGCTCAAGTTTAACAAAAATGTGAAAAATGTTAAAATCTGAGCACACTGTCTGGTCCATGGTGGGGCTCAAAAAATGGCTCCCCTCCTCGCCCTCTGGCCCATCCATTCCTCGGTTTCCAGGGCTGATATGATAAAGTACTGTTTCTGACATGACTGGTAGCATTTCAATTATGCTTATTTCCAAAGAAGCTGAGGAACAGGTTTGCAGGGGGCCTTTGGCAGCTCTCTAACTACCTGCCTCATTCCACAAATGTACGGAAGCGTCCAGCTAGCCTGTGTGCAAGACAGCCTTTGCAGGTGGCCCAGTTTGGGTGATTTTCCCTTCCCTGTTTAAACAGCTCCAAGACTGAGAAAAACCAAGGAAGTGCAAGAAAGAAGAGAGCAGAGCCCTAGGCCTGGGGCCAGTGGGAGTGTCCACTGACTGAGAGAGAAAGGATCCTGCAGGAGTCTGAGCCACAATTAACTGTGAAGCCCCTGAAGGGCCAGACCTCTGTGTAGAGAGGCACCTATGACAGGCCTCCTGAGGCTGCAGCCTGAGAAGGTCAGCTGGTGGCCTCCTCTCAGGACATGCATCCACTCTTCAGGCCTTGGGGTCAGTTCCACCTCCTGCTCCCCTGAGATCTCTGAATCATTAGCAATTTCAAACAAAAGTACCGAAAACTCAGCACTGGCTCCCTTGTCATCATTCAAACAAAGGTCAGTGTTCTTTTAAGGGCCACAGAAGACTTATACTGTCCTCCTCATCCTCCAGACCAGGCAGTGAGGCCTCTTCCTCTGTTGTCTCCATGGCCTGTGTTCCAGGCTGCATTTTCCAGGGCCACCCTATAAGGTCTCAGCTAGCAAAAGCTATACGGGCTCTGCTCCAGCCATAAAGGACATACCAGGGGCTGTCAGCCCAACAGGAATGTATGTCCAGCAAGCTCCCTGTGGGGATTCCACCTGGACCTCTAGATACAACAGGCAGAGGTGGGCTTTCCCTCTGTGACTGAGGAGCCATAAAGGCTCACTTAGAATTTGCTCTGCCTACAACAGTGTGGTGATCAAGTTCCTCCTCTCCTTAAACCCAAACCCAGCTCCAGCACCTAAAACAGAGTCTCAAGTTTGAGGCCAAGTTCACTAGATTTGCCACCTTGGACAACCAACTCAACTGTCTATGCTGGATAATCAAGTTGACTATATTAGTTCCCTGTGGATGCTACCACAAATAACCAGAGACCTGGTGGCTTGAATTTTTTTTCTATTTCTGGGGGTCAGAAGTTCAAAATCAAGGTGCCATGTGGGCTCTAGGAGACTATTCTTCTTTGCCTTTTCCAGCTTCTGGAGGCACCTGACATTCATTGGCTGTAGCAATATTATACTAATCTTGGCCTCTGTCTTCAAATAGACATCCTCTCTGTGTCTGTGTGTCACATTTCCATTTTTCTTCTCATAAGAACACCAGTCACCGGATGTATGAGCTACCCTATATCCTAGATGATCCCATCTCAAAATTCTTAATTACACCTGCAAAGACCCTTTTTCTTTTCCTTTTCTTTTTTTTTTTAAAGAGAGAGGGACAGTGAGAGAGAGCAGAGAGAATCAATTTTTTTTCTTTTTCTTTTTTAATTTTTTATTTTTGAACAACCTTACAAGATTTTAACAAAATAATATAAAATGTGTATAAATTGTGTATATATTCTGGATATTGCAATTATCCCCAGGAGTGCCCCCCCAATTACCCTCCCTTATCCCTCCCTTCCCCTTCCCATTATAACTCTAAAAAAGTATTAGATTATAAAGCACTACATCTTATCTGGATTTAACTCATGCTACTAGACCAACTTTCTCATTGTCCAGGGTCTAGTCCCCACCTCCACAGATGAGTGGAAACAATCGACCCTTAGATCTCTGGGTTAAGCTGATTTTACTCATCATGATCTCTTCCATAGCCATCCATTTACCCTCGAAGGCTGCAATGTCATTGTTTCTGATTGCTATGTAATATTCCATGGTATAAATGTACCATAGTTTTTGGATCCATTCTCATATCCAGAATCTATAAAATACTCAAAAATGTCAGCTACAAAAACACCAACAGCCCAATTGATAAATGGGCCAAAGAGCTAAACAGAGACTTCTCATCAGAGGACATTGATCAAGCCAATGGAATACATGAGAAAGTGCTCTAAATCATTAGTAATCAGAGAAATGCAAATGAAAACCACATTAAGATATCACCTTACACCAGTCAGAATGGCAAAGATGAAGAAAATAAACAACAATAGATGCTGGAGGGGCTGTGGAGAGATA
>PVKS010025525.1:0-29748 GCA_004027875.1 Aplodontia rufa
CAATGGTAAATTGTGCTGCCATGAACATCGATATTGCTGTGTCACTGTAATGTGCTGATTCTAAGTCCCCTGGAAAGATTCCCAGGAGTGGAATAGCAGGGTCGTATGGTGGAGTCATCCCTAATTTCTTAAGGATTCTCCATACTGCTTTCCAGAGGGGCTGTACCAGTCTGCAGCTCCACCAACAGTGTGTTAGTGCTTTTAATCTGGTTTTTGTTTTTCTGACACTTAGCTGTGTATGTGGTGCTGGGGTTTGAACATGGTCCTTGTGCATGCCAGGAAAGTGCTATAACCACTGAGCCACTGCTCCAGCCCTGGCAACTATATTTCAACATGAATTTTAGAGGGACCATTCCAACCACAACAATTCATTTTCTGTCTTTTTAAAATGTTGGAGAATGGTAAGAATGGTTCACAAAAGGTCCTTTGCAGGCTCAAAAACTTCAATTTGAACTACAGAATGTTGTCCTTTCCTAAATCTAGTTTCTCTCTAAGTAGTACAGTTTACCCAAGCATTCAAGCATATTGCATTTGAGTTCCTAAAAGAATCCCAATGAATTTCTGCCAACAAATGGTATGTTTTTGCACAATTCCTCCTCTTTCTGTAGTTGGGACATTTTTAAAGCAATTGTGACATCACTACTTTAGAATGTGTGATTCAAATTCTTAAAGTTAAGAACCTGTATGGTACCAGAACACTGGAGACTTTACCAAAGCACTAATTTTTATTCCACTTTTAGCAACACATTTTGAATTACAGTTTCTAAGCAGAAAAGAAAGTTTTGCTTAATCTTCCAAACAGTATTGATGTTAGGTATGTGCTTTCCAAATTCAATTAAAAAAAAAATAGCCTTCCTTCAAAAAAAAAAATCCATCTAGCCATTTTTGCCAAAATCTGAATTTAAGCTGACCAAGAAAAGACATTCTCTAAGAATAGAAGAGAAAAACAAACCCTTACAAATATCTGAAAAACATTATCCTCTATTTGAATTCTTAAAACCCATATTATATTTAATTTTAGTAAAAATCCATTGACCTGTGTGTAGAGAACAGCTTTAATTACCAAACACCTTTTCCCAATGAGGGTGATGGAAATAGTGGGCTGGAGTACACAAGGCTCTTTCCGTAGATGGATCTCAGCTCTCATCCTGCGTTGGTATTTATTCACTGCGTACCTAAGGGAAGCCACTTGACCCAACCAAGTCTGTTTTGTCATATGTAAAATGGAGATAGCAATGCATATTATACCAGCTGTGAAGTCTAAACTTCAACATAGAACTTTCCCTAAGAAGGCCCTGAACAAATTAAGATGTCCTTCACTATCAGTTTCCTAGCCCCTTCCCCAAAATTGGTAAAAACTATCAAAATCAGTCTATATTTTATATACTGCAGGGGTTGGTAGGTACATGAATACACACATATATGTTCCTCTGGACTAGATACAACAAAATATCAGCAAATTATCTTGAGGAAGTAGAATAATGGAAAATTTTTATTCTCATCCTTTTTCCAAATTTTCCTTCAATAGCAAAAATGTATTTTTTCCCAATTAAATTTTAGAAAATCACTGTGTAGACCTATCTTCTTTGGGGGTAAAACAAAACTGAGTCATAAATATTTAGTGCTTTAAAAATAAAGTTATAAATAGCTAACTAAAAAACTTCTAATTTTATAAAAAAGGGCATTCAAGTCCCAGAGAGAATTTTAGCGAAATTCTCTTTAGCTGAACGGACACTGGAACCCACTTCCTCATGTAACTGGTTGTCCCAGAGAGCTCTAATGATGGGCATAAAAGAGGTTGTCGTTCAACCCCAAATGTGTTGCTCAGCATCCCTCCCCACGCACTGTTGGAAAAGCCTCAACCCTCTTATTTTTATGAACCCAACTGTTAGATGTCCACCCTGCTCATTGAGTCCGCTGATTTGCACAGAATTATACAGGTAAAGCTAACAATTCCCTGTGTCATAGAGCCCACTCAATAATGTAGCATGGATGTGCCTTGTATTAAGGGTATTGCCATCACTACTTTTGTCTGGGACATAAAGTTCTCAAAGATGAAGGACTGAGAAACTGGGCTGGGGCTGAAGGAGGTCAATGGTGCATTGACCTCACATTGTATAGAAAGGGAAATCAAGGACCAGAGAGAATTTCACCCAAAGCCTACTTAGCTGAACGGAGGCTGGAACACACTTCATCATGTACCCGGATGTCCTAAAGAGATGCCAAAAGAGCTCATATAAAATTATATGTTGGAACAAATTTAGGCAGATGCCAAAAACTCAGTAATCAAAATAAACAATTTTTTATTTTTTGTTTTAAGAGAGGAGGACAGTAAGAGAGGGAGAAAGAGACACAGAGAGACAGAGAGAATCAATTTTTATTGAGTTTTTCACATGGCTTTCGTTGCCCTGACACTTAGTTGTACACATGGGTGCTGGGGTTTGAAACCGTGTACTAGTGCATGCCGGGCAAGCGCTGTAGATGCCAAGCCACCGCTTCGGCCCCAAATAATGTCTTAATACATTATTTTAAAAAATCAAGATTAGTGGGAAAACATGATAAAATTATCAAATTTTTAAATAAAAATAAAAATATGTATAATAAATAACATGTCGTTGTTCTTTGTTCCTGATTCCTAACACAGAGCTCCCCTAACCTTTGGGATTCCCTGTGTGATAGGGGCACGTTGAGTATCTTTAAACCGTACTTCAGTTTATCCTAATGAGGTGAAGCCCTAAACAGTTTCAGGATGGGGGCTAATTACCAGAAAAAACAACTGTGTGATTAGAGCTAGAAGTTTGATTCTCATCCCCAGTCCTCCAGAGAGGAGAGACCAGAGCACCTGGAGATTGAATCCAAACACCAATGGCCAATGACTTGGTAAGTCTTGGCTACATAATGAAATGACCATAAAAATCTCTTAAGGATGGGGTCCTGGGAGCTTCTGCATTAGCGAACACATGGAGGTATCAACACACCTTGAGTAAGTTTAGAAGCTCTGCTCCACACCCCACCCCTAACCCTTAACCTTTGTGTCCTTTCCATTTGGCTGTTCCTGGGTGGCAACTTCCATAATAAGTGAATAATAATAAGTGGAGGTCTGGAGGTCATTCTGGAGAATTCAGCAATCTGAGGAAGGGTCATGGGAACTTCTGAGTTGATAGCCGGTGGACAGAAGTAGGAGTAGTCTGGGGATCCCTTTTGCAGGTGGCATCGCAAGTAAGAACAGTCTTACAGGACTGAGTCCTGAGCCCTTCACCTATCAGGTTAGAACTGAATTACATTTTGGGTACTCAATTGGTTTTGGAGAATTGTTGGGGGAAAACAGCAAGTATTTGGTGTTGGAAGAGGAAAATATGCAGTCGATGTTAGAAGTGGTGTAAGAGAATAGATGAGATCAGAACAGTAACGCTGCTGCACCATGCCATACGGTGCCAGCTAGCGGGAAGAACATAACACCAATTTCATTTTTATTTGAATTTTTGCTATTTTCTTAAGGATTTTTGCCACTTGTTTTGTTTGCTCTTTTTAAAATATTACATGAAAACATTTCTTTTGATTACTGAGTTTCTTGGCTAATTAAACAAATGAATGAATGAAATATGGTTAATATAATGAAGGAGTCTATAATTGAAGCAAAGATTCAGCTCCGAATTTCTTATCTAAGAGAGCAGCAATGGGAAATAAACTGTCCCACAATTAACAGTTAAGCAAATGCCCTGTTCCCAGATCTCAGGGTGTTGAAGGTTTTCTCATTTGTAGACTATTCCTAGCTTCTGAAAACCCAAAACCAAGAAAATCACAAATGGCACCACTGAAATGCAGAAGACTTGAGTTCTGGTAAGGTATGGGGCATGGAACTGAGTGGGCCATTGTCCCTGAACACTTATAGGGGAGCAACCAGGGCAGAAAATGAGAAAGGTAAGTCAGAGTTGGATACAGAGATAATGAACCAGCTAGTATCAGATCTCCTTGACAAAGACACAATGGTTGGTGACACTTCTTGGGTGATGGTGACTGTAATTAATTGCTTGTTAGATCCTTACAGAAATCAACTTCGAAAAAAACCCTCAGATTTCATCATATAAATAGTTTTAGCATCAAACTTTAGCCAAAGCAAACCAAAAAAAATAATAATAATAATTTTTAAAGGCATATTTCTTCAGAGTTTCACATAATATGTACACAGCTCTAAACTTTTGGAACTCTTCATATAACCTTGAAATCTCTTGGCAGCAACACATGAATACTACAGCTTTTCCTAACACCCAGAGCACCACGCTGCAATGTGCGAGTTCAATTTCGCAGTGTGAAACCGCTGTCTCTGGGCAGTTAGGAGCAATGATTGACACTGATGTAATTCTAGAAGCCAAAGGCTGAGGTTCTACAAAGAGGATCACATTTTCTACCCAAGGACAATTGTTGTCCCAAGCTATAAAATTTGGATTTTGACACTTGCAGGATTTTTTTTCCCATATTCCAAGCAAGGAAGTGTTCTCTGAAATGGTTCACTCAGCCTTCCCAGCCAAGATGGATGCCCACAGAAAGTCACAAGTATTACAATGCACTGGATTTTATGAGACTTAGTGACAATTTACATATATATATGGAGGGGTGGCAGAGATTAGAAAATATATATATATTTTTTTCTTTTGCATTTCCTGGTACCTCCATGATCACACTGCAGTTTTAAAAACCACTTTATTCTGCCTTTCTATAGTTTGTGTTATAACTGTTGTTTGCAAGCTTAACTTGGTCGTTGCTTTAGGCTGGTGTGGGTTGGGTTGGACTGGGAATGAAAGGATAAAACAGAAGTCTTCCACTCAGCTCAAAATTTCACAGTTCTGAAAGTTTATATCTTGGTCTCTTCACTTACAGAAGTGGAGAAATTAGGTCTACAGAGTTTTAAGGACTAAATCAATGTCATTCATCAGGTTGGTGGCTGAACAAGGGATGGACTTCAACTTCCAGTCACAATTGTCACCACTAAACCACACAGTGTCACCACTGTCTAGCAGCCAGGATTGGTCTGCATGCCTGCATGACTGATTTAGATAGAGTGGAAGCAGGTGTTAAATGCCCTTTTCCCAAAAGGTATGATGTTTCCAATGGCTTCTATGGGGTTTCAAATATGGGCAAAAGGCCTAGACTTTAACCCTTTCTATCCTCCAGGAGGCAGGAGGCAGGGGGTGAGGACTGGTTCCCCTTTCAATCACTATTGCTCTGAGTAATTTCTGAGATGCTCCGTCCCAAGTCTGCTGCCTAGATAAAGGCAGGTGGCCCAGCAGCCCTGTGGATCCTCTAAAGGTGGTTAGTGACCATCCTGTACTACACGCTTAGGCTGTGAAGCATTTCCCACAGGTCCTGTACCCCACACCCAACCCCTTCCCATTCTACAGGAAGATACTCTTCTCCTGCTCTGCCAGAGCAATGACTCTCTTCAGCCCAAAGCACTGGCCTCCATCTCCCATAGCTGAGGCATGATATTGCTGGGACCTCATCATGGAGCCAGAGATGCAAAAGCTTTATTTCTTTCCCAGTGATTGTATAAAACAAGCCCAATAAAGTAGGTCTGGGGAGAGAGAGAAACTGTCTAAGTCAATTTTTTTCTCACTGTGATCAAAATGCCTGACAAGGGCAACTTAGAGGAGAAAAGATTTATTTGGGCTCACCATTTCAGAAGTCTCACTCCATGGCCTTCTGGCTCCATTGCGTTCAGGCCTGAGGCGAGGTAGAACATCACAGTGCCAGGGCATGGCAGAGAAAAGCCACTCAGCTCATGGCAGCTGAATAGAAGGGAAAGTTGGGGAGAGAAAGAGAGGGAAAGAGAGGAAGTTTCCAGGGAGAAAATAAGTCCTTCCAGGGCACATCCCCAGTAACTGACCTACTTCCTCCAGTGAGGCCCCACCTCCATCACTCCACTCAGCCATCAGTGAACTAAACCACGGTAAGACCAGAGCCCTCATGATCTAATAACTTCCCCAAATCCCAACCTCTGAACAGGAGACTTTGGGGGACACTCCAGATCCAAACCGTGCCACTCTTGGTCCATTTTCTATTGCTATAATTGAGTAATTTATAAAGGATAGAGGTTTTGTCAGCTCATGGTTCTGAGGCCAGTAAGTCCAAGAACTTGGTGCTGGCCTCTGCTCAGCCTCTGATGAGGGCCATCTTGCCACATCACAATATGGTGAAGAACATGCAGTCACCACACAGGGCCAGCGTACTGGCTGGGGTTTCTTCCTCTTACAAAGTCACTAATGCTATCATGGGGAACCCTACCCTCATGACCTCACCTAATCCTAATTCTCTCCTAAAGATTCCACCTCCAATATTAACATATGAATATGAGGATTAGATTTCCTGCACAAGAAGTTTTCACGAATTTATTCAAGCTATAGCAATACCCTGTCTTGCTTCTTGTACATTTCTATGCTTAAAGGATGCTTTATGCTGGAGGATTTTCAGGGAGCAGACTACAGTCTGTAAGACCCACAGCTTGCTCTCCTCAGTCTTCAGGAATCCTCTTCTCTGTGTTGGAGTCACCAGAAACCTTCACATGCCTCTCCCTTCCCTCCACCCCTTCCATCAAACCCCGGGTGCTACTTCAGTTAGACATGTACAGCTCTGGGCTTTAGTGGCTTCTGCTTAACCCTACAAGAACCCCAAGGGCAAATTCATGCCATCCTGACCACCTCCAAGAAATAGGGGAAACATGAGAATAATAAACATCGAACATTTATTTAGATTATTGTTATATCTGGGTTCTTTGCTCAGTGCTATTGATTTTTGACTGCCTAACCTTCCCTATAGGCTTATGCCTTAACAAATCATTTCACTGTTGTTTTATTGAAATTTCAGGTGGGGTTTAAAGGAGATCATCTTGTCTTCTTTATTGGCTATGTCCCATGCTTTATGCTATTTGGGAATTTAGGGATCAATACCTTGATCTAGTCTGTGTTTGCTATTTATTTATTAAGTTCTAAGCTTGCATTTCAGGAGACGCTGTGTTCCAAATTACGTTCAAATTATAACAGGACACATTTCCATGTATGAATAACATTTCACAACTGAACATTCTTTTAAGTTTCACGGGACATTTTTTTAATTTTCTAACTTAATCCTAGGAGGTAGGCATAGATCTCAGACCCAGGAGAATTAAGTCACAATAGGTCTGAGATACATGCAGCTAGTCAGTGGTGGGCCCAGCTCTCAAAACATGTCTTCTGGCTCCTGCTATACCATGTGAATGTGGTATCTCTCTTTGTCATTTTGCCTTTCTTTTTACAAAGGAAACAAATTAGGAAAATGTGTTTCTTTTCATAAATGTGACACAGTACCGAAAGCTTGCTGAAAAAATAGTCACATTCCTGAAACAATCCTGGCCACCTCCCCACTCTGGTCCTATGCAGGCAAGACATTTTGCTATCATTGGCTTGGCCACATCTGTGGGGTTGGAAGGTCTAGAATGTGTCATGGGGACCGCCTACCCCACACTGGGGCCTACTGATGATTTGGCTCAAGCTGAAAGTCCAACCCCCACCCCAGCCCACCACCCTCCATCTTTGTGGTGATTCCTTGGTCTCAGAGCCTTCTGAAATCTCAGAGAAAGCATCTCCCTCTGGTCCCCACGATGTTTTCACATCTTTGCTCCCTTAAGGAGATCTGCACATCTGTTTCCCATGACTGTGAACTCTGAGAAGTTGTCAGGGCCTTTCAATCAGTATAACGGCCTATAAAAGCTTGCTGTATTTTCAGTTTTACTAAATATTTCTATAATTCAAAAATTATGGAAATGGATAAAGTTTCTGTTCTTTGGGAATATATTTAACAGCTGTGTGTGCACCAGATGCAAATGAATATATAGAAATAAATTGTGCATTTTATAGACTGCACTTCATGTTAACTGCCTCTCCCCCTTCAGATACCTCAGCCTGCTCCTGCCAGAATGTCCAAGATCCTGGAGCACCTTGCAGGGGACAGTTTGGTACTTAGTTCCAACAAGGCAAGTGAGGTTCTGTCCCAGCACTGTGTGAGTAACAGCACAAATCCTTCTGCCACAGAGAGCATTTCTTGAGTAAAGAAGCAACTTGCTAAGGTAACTCTGTCCTTAGAAATTGTGGGAAGTAGGTTAGGATCCTAAATCTCTCTAACTCTGGTTAAAGATATTTATCCAACAGTGTTTACATTGGATTAAAAAATAGTAAATTAGGTTCCCAACAGAACAGTAGCTATGTGGTGGACAGTTGTCATATCTTTGCCTGTTCGACCTTTGAATCAGAAGCCAAAAAGGACAGTCTTTGTTCTTCCTGGCCCCTGGCAACTACCATGTGGAAACAGGATTCAAAAATGTGCCAACTGGTTATCCAGCTCAAGACTTCACACTCAAAGTATGTGACCTAAAAAACAAGAGCAATTGCAGAACTTTCCCAGCGCAGCAGCAGACTGCAGGACCCAGTCCTCGCTGCAGGGTGAAGTCTGGTACCACCAAGGTGTCTCGGGCACCTAACCATGCCCGACTCAGGAAACACATGCTACCCCATTCTACCATTTCACAACAGTTCTACGAGGTAGCAGCTCTCGATTCTTGTTTTCTAGATGAAGATATTGAGCCTCAGAAGGGACCAAGCAATTTCTCCAGGATCACTTGAACTGCAAAAGGCAGAGCTGGGAACCGGCGGGGTATAGCTCAGTGGTAGGGCGCTTGCCTAGCCTGTGGGAGGCCCTGGGTTCCAACCCCAGCACTGGGGAGTAAAAAAGGAAGAGCAAAGACTTCAAAGCCCTTTCCCCCAGAGACGCATTCTTCAACCCCCCTAAAAAGCTTCTGGTCAGCATAGTATTGTGAGTTTCATTTTGGTGGTGGACTATCAGGCTCTGCCCAATTTTCTCAACTACGGAATAAAGTTTCAGTGATCCGTAAAACTATTCCAGCTTAATTTCTCTCTCTGTCGGTGCCATTTCAATATTTAAAGTCAGGTGATTCCAACTCACAGGGCAGGTTGTCTGGGGTAAAGAGAATAGAGGCTAATCCATGTCCGTGTCAGACAGCCTTCATTCAAAACTGCATTTTGTCCAATCTGGGTGATTCTTCTCTCTTGCCTGTGAGCCCTTTGGCTTGTGAAGCCTTTGATTGAGCCCACCCACATCATCTTCGCACCCTTCTTTATGTTAAACAGCATCGTTTCAGGCCTGGGAACTTGTCAGTTTCCAGAGAAAAGAGCCACGATTTCAGATCCTTAAATTAAAAACAGGAAGAAAATGTTCTCTTCCATCCATCAGAAAGAACGCTGTCTTGCGCGTGCTCTCTCTCTCTCTCTCTCTCAAATTTGCTTTCTCGTACTTCCTCTCTGTTCTTTGTCTGAATAGATTTGACAGAGAAATTACTTGGATGTGTCATGTGCTTGTCATCTCAGGCCAACAAATTGATGGTTTAATGCAAAATGACAAGGCAGCTCAGGAATCTCATCCTGAAACCTACCTCACTCCACTGTTTCAGGAACAAGTCATCCCACCGGGGAATTCTAAGTAACACTTCGGCACTGATCTCATTTCCTGGCCATTGATTTCCTTGTGAAGACACCAGCTCTGGAATAGAAAGAGTAGCAGGAAATATACCATAGTCTCATGTCTCCAAAGACCAGACTCTTCCCACCGAAGAAGGGGAGACTTTTCTCCATCTTCTCCCATGCAAACACATCTCTTTGTCTCTCTGCCTCTGTCTCTTGTATCTCTCTCTCTTACTCTTCCTTTTCCCTCCCTTCGCTCTCTTCTTCTCCCCACAAAAATGCTCAAACGACCTCAAAACATCCAACAACTCAAAAACAATATCAAGAGTCAACTAATCCTGCTTGTAAGATTACTCATTCACCACATAAAATTGCCCCCTATTGAATTTCAATGACTTCCAACTTCATGATGGTGAGACTTAGAATTTTTTTTTTACTTTACAGTGGTGTGAATGTCTACCCCTACAACCATTCTGTCTTCTTACTTTAAGTACAGTATTCCACAAATGATAGAAGATATTCAATATTTTATTATAAAATAGGCTCTCTGTTAGATGATTTTGCCTAACTGCTAATGTAAATGTTCTGAGCATGTTTAAGGTGGATTTGGTGAAGCCATGACATTTGGCAAGTGAGGTGTACTCCATGCAAATTTGACTGATGGTATTTTCAACTTACGTTGGGTTTATTGGAATGGAGCATGAAGGACCATCTTTAATGACGGAACAGCTGGTTGGCTGAAAGCCTCTCACCTGGGGCAGTAGGGCTAGTTCCCGACACTGTGATTTGGGCAGGTCATTTGATTTCTCTCAATTTCTTCATCTGTGGAAATGGATGGTGAGAGATGGGGGAGGACCGGGTAATTTAATATTTAGTGATGTGCATGTTTCATTACCTCAGCCTCGTAAATGGTGGCTGCTCTACAAGAGCAAAGAACTAATAAGAACCTGTTCTAGAAGTCTTTCCTCCAAAAATAGGATGGTCATTAATTTATATGTAGAAGTTTTACTATAGTGAGATTTATGTACATGATGACTATAAAGGTGAAATAATAAGTAACATTCCAAGCAGGATTAGAGTGGGAAGGGCTCGTAAAGATCCATCCCCTCATTCTACAGTGATGGGTCCTGCAGTCCAGAGAGGAAAGGAGGCAGAAGCCTATAGCATCTTAGCTGCAGTCAGTCCCTGGCAATTCCTACACCCAGGACACCCAATGCGGTCTCCCAGCATGGGGCTCAGTATTGCCATCTTGGGGCCTTGTTCCATGAACTTTTTGGCAAATAGAATCTTAGGGACAGAATGATGAATGGACTCCCGTCACTGTCTTTGCAATGTTAGATCAAAGTTTCTCACATGAATTTTTGTGGGTACAGAGGAAAAAACAAGAAAAGAAGGCAGATTGATCGACTGGATATTTGCAAGGGAGAAATGGCCCTGATAATGACAGCGGCACTGGTAGGGAAGAACAAGCCAAGGGAAATTGCTTGCTCGCTTTGTGTACTAACTCCACTAAGACCTTATCATTTATATACAGCATTCTTTCCTTGAAATTCAGGGGGGAAATTTTTACCTCCAAATCTTATTTAATAATCGTTTGTCACATTGCAAGGAAGATTATTAATATGCTTAGAAACAAATATACTAAGCTTTTCAACTGCTGACCTAACCTAATTCTGTCCCTGGCTCTGAGTGTGTCTAGAGTGTGTGACAGTTATCATACATCAACACTAACTGACCTCAATTACATTTTTATACATAACTACATTGTTTATTTAACTGGAGGGTGCATTGCTCGCTAGGAGTGTTTATTTTTTTAAATGTTCTCTTTTTTTTGGAGAAAGAGAGAGAGAGTGTGTATGTGTGTTAATTTTTTTTTCCATCTGGTTTTTGTTTCTCCTCCACATAGTTGCGTATGTAGTGCTGGGGATCAAACCCAGGTCCTTGTGCACACCAGGCAAGTACCGTACCACTGAGTTCCAGAGTGCTTATATTTTAAAAGGAATTTAAAAATTAACAAAAAACTTCATGAACAAAATAGACTTATAAGTACAAAATATTGTTTTTCCGGCTTGACATACAATATATGGCAGCCCTGAATTGCCTTAAGCCATCAGCTAAATAATTCAGCCGTGGCACACTGACAGGCAACAAAGAAAGACGAAGTTCCAAGTCTGGAGCAGTGGCTCAGAGGTATGGTGCTTGCTTGGCATGTGCAAGGACCTGGGTTCAAATCCCTGCACCACATACACAATGACGTGTTAGAGCAACAAAAACCAGATGAAACTAAGTAAAACTGATCCTCTCTCTCTCTCTCTCTCTCTCTCTCATGGAAAAAGGAGAAGTTCCATTGCCTTTGACATACAAAGGCAACCGAATCACAGCTGAAATTGTAAGGAAGATAGAAAACTCAGTGGGCTTATTCTTCTAGCAGCTAACATTTTTTTCCTTCATGGTTCGATGCAAACCAAATCATCAGCTAAATCATAGGCAACATATTTTAATCATATAAATCTTTAGACAACAGAACTATAGAAGAGGATGCTTGAGAGGAGAAAGATTTCTTTCTTCATTGTTTCAGCAGTTGGATTCAAGGTTTCAGTCTACACTTTTTGGTGCACTATTTTAAGAAATGACCAAATTTATCTAAGTACCTAGCTTTTAAAACGTGGTTACATGTATTTTGAAAACCAAGCCAAGAAATACAAGACCCATAAAATCCTGAAGCATATTAAATGACGGTTCCTTTTTCCTTAATCCACCACCACAAATATCAATTAAATGTAATTATATTAAATAGGTTCCCCTGAGAGCAAATAAAGATTTGCCAGAACACAAATTGCTACCCAGGTGAACAATATATAATTTTCTTGAGTATACAGATGAATACAGATGGTATACTCCAGAATGTAATGCAACAAATGTGCGTTGACTGTAACGTATCCATTGATTTTTTTCTTAGCTACCAAAATGGCAAAGGGCCAAAAACTACAAATAAAATATATGAGTTTTTCTTTCTCTTTTCTTCGATGAGAGACTAAAAAATTGCATTTTTATATTAATAACTGTTAATTAAAAGGTTATTAATTGAAGACAATAATAAATAAAGGGACTCTACTAGAAGCAAATGTCAAAAATGTTTTGCACACCCACTGAAAAAAAAACTTAAGTGATTTCCTAAAATTAAAAACAAATGTTTTGCTGAGTTTACTATGAGAGGAAGAAATAAATCCATAAATAGGAAAACAGGTAGGATAAATGGATTTTATTAACTATTTTAGGAGCTAATTATTCCATTCTTATTGAAGTAGAAAAATCACTTTCCTAATTATGTGAATAGGCAGCCCAGAGATGTTTGAATTCAAAGATATCAGGGAATGTTTCTAAAGAAAGTATTTTTTATTCTGCAGGAAAAATGAACAAATTTTTGTGTTCATGGGCTTTTCTTTTTCATTATATGATATGTAAGGTATAAATTTTTTCTGTCAGATGTTTCTAGGGATGGAAATTTAATTCATTTTTGGTGTGGTATGGAAAACCTTGAAAAAAATCAATTTAAGATTGAATGTGCTGATATGTCAAGTATTTTTAGTCTCTGCCCTTTTAAAAGTCATAAAAATAATTATCCAAAGCAGAATCTTGGAAGCAGGGACATTTTCCTTTTCTTATTGCTCATTCCCTTCAGATTGAAATCTCTCTGCCTCCACCCACCCCCAGTACTAACTTTCATAGTAAGTATATTCCAATTTCAGATCTAGGAAGTGCTATGAGCAAGTAGAAGTTAGGGCTTTTGCATCTACTGGATTCTAAGCTTTCTTAACTAGGAAACATCAGAATTAGCCATTAAAAATCCTTCTGCTGGCCTAGTGAAGCAGCCTATGATCCCAGCAACTTGGGAGGCTGAGGTAGGAGTATTGCAAGTTCAAGGCCAGCCTCAGCAACTTAGCAAGGCCCCAAGCAGCTTAGCAAGACTCTCTCTCAAAATAAAAAGATCAGGCATGTAGCTCAATACCCGCCGGATCAACGAACCCCTGTACCAAAAAAAAAAAAATTCTTCTATTGGTGATTCAGATTTTTCACAAAAAGTTCAAATGCTAGGAGGATCTCATCCTGATGAGATAGATGGTAGATGCTGATATGTTCATGGCTGGCTGTTCCTCTGAGGTCCAGGGAAATTTTTGTAGGAAACTAGATTTAGGGGACTTTCTCCTCTGCGGAGACACTCCCATACTGCTTAGAACGCCCCCTGGCGGTTGGGAAGCCTGCTTCTGTGGAGCTGAGAGTTAAGGATCAGGGCCAAAGAAGGCATGATCATTCTCCCTGACTGATGGACAGATGGCCACCCTTCTCACCAGGTCAGTACCTTGGAATAGGGTGGCAGGCAGGTGGGTTCCAAAAGAACCCCTTTTCCCTTCCTTACACCTCTACCTCTGCACTCTCCCCTACCCCTCATTAATAGCCTTTACTCCCTATTCCCACAAAAGTTTCTTTTCTTCCCTATTAGGTGCTACTAAACCCCAAGTTTCTGATCTGTCTGGTGAATCTTGACAGCCTCTCTAGCACTGGTTAGTAGATTGTAACTATTCTCTATGGCCTTGCTCTGCAGCAGGATGGGAGTGTGGGAGGGAGCTTCCATTCTAGGACAAGGTAGGGAGGTTCTAGAATGGTCATGCATGCAAGGTGACCACTTCCTTCCTTGCTACCCTTCCTACCTTCTTGCTTTTGCTCTTTCCCTCCTTCCTCCCCTCCCTTCCTCCATCCTTCCCTCTGTCCCTCTCTCCCTCCTTCTTTCCCTCTCCTCCTCCTTTCCTTCCCTCCCTCTCTCCTTTCTTCCTATTCTTCCTCCCTCCTTTCTTCCATCTCTTTCTCCCTATTTCTTTCTTTCCTTCCCACCATTCCTCCCTTTTTTCCCTCCCTCCCCAATCCTTTTTTCCTGACTTCCTTTTCTTGAAGACCTCAGACTGATCATATTCCACAGTTCATGGTCCAAGGAATGCTTCCTTTGTTGGTTAGTTAGGTCTCCCTTGTCTCCCACTTCCTTCTCCTTCTGTCCTACCTACCCCAGGCAACCATCCTAATATTTTAATAATAATCTTGCTTATGTATGATCCTATAAAATTCATATGCACTTCTCCATATATGCATTTTAATTTATCTGACTGGTATTATATTATAGACCTCATACTGCTTCTTACCATTGTCACTCAGCATGTCATTTTGGATACCTCACATGTTGCTTCCAACAGCTACCTGGCACTTTCTGGTGTGCATCCACCATACATCACCTTGGCAGGGAGTGATTGAGTGGTCTCTGTCTGCACTTAACTTTGGCTACAAATGACATTGCAGTGAGCATTCTTGAAAGTGTCTCTTTGGGACACAATGTTCAGGAGTTCAATTCCTTACTATGACTGAATAGTGCCAGGTTGCTCTCCAGAAAGGCTGTGCCAAGTTACACACCCACCCATGGTACATAAGTGTTCCTCTAGCTTCACCTCACCAACAGCATCTGGCACTTGGATGAAGCATAATTAAGAATGAATAGCATAATTTATAAAGTGGAAGGTACATTCTCTACATTCTGTGGTCCATTGCTTCCAAAATTGTTCCCACATTTCAGAAATGATGATGTTATATGTTTAAGCATATACAAGAGTACTTTCTTTTAAGAAGGAAAATGCTTTTATTATCAAGATATAAAAGGAATGAAAAGAAAATAGTACTCTTGATCTAATGAGTCCCTGAATGTTCTGTACTAAGAAGAAATAAATGATAAGCAAGTCTCCAGGAGAAACACAATCTGGTCTCTCGGTCTGTCTTGAAGATCTAGTTGGAAGATGCTCCCCTGGCTTCCCACTCATCCATTAGATCACACTCTGGTTTCCTCCTGAAAGCGCTCCCCGTGTGCCAGTTCTGCCTGTTTGCTTGTCTTTCTCTCACATTCTACAACTTTAGCTGAGCTCCATGATAGCAGTGTTCCTGTCTGGTTGTTTGTCTTGGCTAGATCCTAAAATACTATCTAATACATTCTGGTCATTTAACAAATATTTATTGAAAAATATGAATTCATAAATAAGTATATTGATTTTGGATTGCCAAACCCTAACTCAGGGCCTGATAGAGGGCTTGCATTGAGTCAGTGTGTGGGTACATGAACAATTGTTCAACCCCACCTACATTGCTCTACTTCCTTTCTCTCCTCTGGGTCCCCCCACACCCATCAGATCTTCATCCTTGAATTTTGCCAGATTTCAAGTGGGAGAACAGGAAAATGACAAGCATAGCTTTAACTCCCTTTCATATGAGTTGTCCCTTTCTCACTCCAGGATGGGCGAACTGGAAATAGCTCATGCTCATTGAAAAGTTGTGCTCCAGGGAAGGAGCAAGAGGGCATAGCCAAGAGGCAATATTCCAACTGGTGTGTATGAGCAGGTTTCTGCAAGGCAGGCAGCCAAGGCACACACCCACCTCCTCGCTCCCTTCTCCCCTGTCCTTCTACCCGCCAGGCTTTATCCTTCATGACAGTCTAATAAAGGGCTGGTTGGGGGTGGAGATCCTCTGATTACACACAGATCTATACGTGCACATACCAAAGGGAAAACGCATATAATCATATTAAGACAGTTTGTTTTCATATCTATATAGTTTATAATGATATAAAGTTGACAGTTTCTAGGCAGAGTTTTCCCTAAACAAGCCTTCCATATTTTTCCTGGATGTGAAAGACTGTTTTCACAGCCAGAAAAGAGCACTGGAGAAATTCTTGGGGACTGAGTGGTGCTTCAGGCCATCTTCCTTGGTTAACAGATCACTGAATAACTCGTCTTAAGTTGGGTTTCTACCTAATTAAAATCGGCAAGGGAGCCCTTTGGATCAAAGCCATCCCATCCAAACTATTTGGACCAGAGAACTCAGATATCTGATAGCTCGAGCTTAAGTGAGCTGCATTCCAAATTCGATAACACTGGCTGAGCCGTAGTCTGCTCAGCGTTTCCGCTGAAAGTGTCACACCTCCCTGCATTAAGGCTGGTGTTCACACTGGGATTTGCAATGGAATACTGACAGCACAAATTTCAGCCCCCTGATTCCCTAATCACTTGGAGATTATTTTAAATAAGAGAGCATTTACACTAAATTCATGTTCATTAAGGACATAATCCATCACCCATTTCCGTTAGCATAGTCTTATCCACAGAGCAAGAGATCAAGATAGGTTTTCTTATTGATACACACTTTCAAAACTGTGTAGTCCTGTTGTTAATGCTGGTTCTACCAAACTGGGTTGAGGATAGTTGTACTGACTTACATGGGGCCCTCTCTTGTTCTATCTCTGACATTTTCCAAGAGCCATGTCTCCCTTGGCAGGAGTTCACCTTCTCAAATGCTTTGGACTCCTTAGAAGAAAGGAGCTATTTAGGAGCAAACTAAATACCTTCCATTTTCAAAACACTCATCCAGACCAGTCAAGAATGTTTTATTTAAAAAGAAAAAAATATATATTGGACAAGCAGTTTTTTTTTTTCTTTAAGAAGACTTCTATCCTTGCAAAAGAAATAGGGTTTTATATTTCTATGCCACGGAATTTTCACCAAGTGACCTGAGCAAGGGGGTAATTTTGCCTATAATTGAGCAGTATGAAAACCTCCACTACACTACATGAGAGAGCTCAGCTTCACTGTACACAGTTGACTTCTTGGAGAACAAGAGGATTGGTTGGTTTGGGCCAAGTGACTTGGGTATATCGAGATGAGTCAGGGGATCAGTCCTTTAGCTCTAGATGATTATAGGTGCCTGCTGGAAATGGAGCTCTCAACCCAGGACATAAATGCCATCTTAAATTATTTCTGGAACAAAGCAAGAAATACATACTATATGCTACGTGCCCACATGCTACACATGAAGGGAAAACTCGAGTACCCCAAAACTTCAGTCTGAATAAAAGTAATAGTTAACATTTGTTCAACTGGCATCACTCTACGTAGCCTTTTACACATAGTACTCCATTTAATTCTATCCCCGTCCCCATTTTACTGATGCAGAAACAGAGTAATTAAGCAACTTACTCAAAGTTACAGTTTGACCACAGCAATTTGGTTCTGGGGTATTTTTTTTCTTTAAAAATGATACTATATTCCTTCCCTAATACAGCTATCTGTACTGTCTGGGTTAGAAAATGGTTTGGGGGTGCATACTTTTATGTTTGATTCTGCTCATATAAATGGGCCTTGGAGCACATTAGACTTTGAGGGACATTCCAGATCCAAGCCATAATAGAGGCCTACAACAGAGGCAGAAAGCACAGCCCCTGACTACCAGGACCTTGCAGTCTGGGAAGAAAAGGCTGCCGCAGAGATTCAAGCTTGTGAGAGCTGTGGGCAACTACTGCCCAGCCCTGGAAGCAAGCAGTGGGGAGTCTGTGGGACTCTCTTGCAGTCCAATCTGAGGCTGCTCCCTGCCCTTCTCTCCTCACCAGGCCTGGGGAGGTCAGGAGTGCCTGAGACTGGAGATGGCCTTCCTGCAGCTGCTGCTCACCTCTCACCTTCAGTAAGTGCATACCTACACCAGTTCACACCCAAGCAAGACCAGTCAAGAGTGGCTGTTGTGCAGAGTGGTTTCCATTCAGGAAAAGGTGGAGGCTAAAATGAACTGAGACATTCTAGCTTTCGTGGAAATGAGCCCACTAACAGCACATGTCTACAGAACCTCAGTATCCAGGACACAATCACCTGGCTGCAACTCGCTGACTCCCAGGGGAGGAGAAGGCTTCTGTGGTTCTCACCAGAGCATTATTCTAGTGAACAATTGCACTGACTTGGACGGCACCTTCTCCAGGCCGTTCCAGAACATACCCCTACTGGGAACAGGGCCTGGATCCCACTGCCTGTCTCTTATTCCTTCTCGGGCCTCTCCTAAAAGCAAATCTGAGTCTGTTTTAAGAATTTCAAAGTAAACATTTTTAATCTACCAGAGCCCGTTTATAAATATGAAGCTATCATTTAGAGTGTGCCTGAGATAACATGCAAGAAGCAGGACAAAGACACGCCAAAAGACGAATAGTGATGTATTTAAAAAGCCTGTGCTCTTGAAGGGCTTTAAAAAAAAAAAATGATTCAACCTCCAACCCCATCCTCCCTCACCCACCTGCTCTATCTCATTCCATTTTGAGTCAGGTTTCTCCCATCCCCCACCCCAACCAAGGGAAGTATTCACCGTGTGTATACAGCATGTGCTTATCTGGGAGCTTATGTGCTGAATTCTCTCCAACAACTAAAAATGTGTAGAACTAATCTGGCGTTGAACCGAAGAGGTGCTTATAAACAGTTGGGATCCCCATCACTCCTTTGTTCTTGACATTCTATGAGTCGCTGCATCTCCCTTATTATCCCATTATGAGCTTGCTGCGGACAAGAAAAAAAAAGGTGCTATTGAAATTACACATCAGGACCGGAAGGAGCATCCTGAGTCATAGATCCAACCCACAGAAGCCTGTGGGCACCAAGGAGGCGCATCCCCGCTGATGGTTATTGTAAGGTGCAGAGTTTGGCTGCAAAGTGGCGTTTCACGGAGCCAGCAAGCAATTCCCACTCTGCCTCACAGGTGGATGGACTTTTCTTTTTTCCACTGCTGAGCACATTCTAACATCCTACCCTTAACACCACAGAACCTTCTCTCCCAGAGTGCGTATCAAATGTCCCTCCAGTTTCCAAGGCTGAGTTTAGAACTCTGCAAAAACAACCATTCCACACAAGCTGTTCCTAAGTACATTGACTGATTCTCTCACTCAGAGGCACTTAGAGTTAGGAATGGGTTCAATTTGGCATGAAAAGGGTTGAAAAGAAATTTTCGGTCTTGCTCTTTTTGTTATTTGGTTTTGTTTCGCCAAGTCTTTTTCTTTTTTTTTCAATTGAGAAAGAAAGAAAGAATCAACTTTATTAGTTGATTAGTTGAATCAAGTTTATTAGTTTATTGTTTCTCGGACACTCAGCTGTGTATGTGGTGCTGGTGTCCTCGCGCACGCCAGGCAAGCACTCCAGCTGCTGGCCACCACTCCAGCCCTGCCACATCTTATTGAAGGCAGTGAAATAATAGATGATCCTTAGCCAACATGTTGGGAAATAGACAAATAAAGCAGCTTACATATTGTTTCGTCCAAATGCCCAGGATCTGGTTCATGCGACATTTTAGCACATTTTTAGGAAGCCATGCCTCTATCTCCAAGCCTCACCTTTGGTTTACCCTATTCAGCTCAGCTAGATAAACCTTAGGAAAGGAAAGAAATTCCTCTGCTCATTGGCAGAGGACAGGGGAGGCAAATACAAGCGCCATGCTCATGATTCAGCACTGCGCATGCCACTGTCCACTCACCGTCTTTAATGAACTCTTTCACTTCTCACTTAACATACTCCTGGGAATTTTCCCAAAAGAGTTAGAATCAGCGTATTATAGCGAGGTGGCTCCCTCAATGTTTATAGCTGCTCAATTTACAATAGCTAGATTATGGAACCAACCCAGATGCCCCTCACTCGACGAGTGGATACAAAAACTATGGTACATATATACAATGGAATACTACTCGGCCATTACAGAAGACGATATTATGGCTTTTGAAATCAAATGGATGGAGATGGAAAGAATTATGCTTAGTGAAGTCTCCCAATCTCAGAGACTCAAGGGCCGAATGGTTTCTCTCATCTGTGGATGCTAGAATATATGGGGAAGCAGTAGGGCAGACGGCTAACCTAACAAAACTTCAAATTGAATGACTCTCAGAGTAATAGGGGGTTGGCTCCCTAGGATACTTGGAGGTGTAAGGAGGGGGATGGGGCGAGGGGAGGGTGTATGAAGAACTCATAGGAGACTGGAGAGTGGAAATAGGGGGAATTATCCCAGAAGCCGATGTCATTCCTCCACGAGATACCCATTTAACACATGAGTTCTTCTGGGGGAAACTGCAACAGGTGAAACCCAAGGTGGTCATCCATGTTTTGACATTACCCCTGGATAACAAAGTATATATACATTGATTACTGTCGGTTTGATAATGTTTCCCCCTCAATTGTATCTCTATATATTTCTAATAAAAAAAATTCTCATTCCCTATGCCAGCGCTTGAATGCAAGATCCTCTTTGTTGCCCTACATTTCCAGCCGGAAGCAATTCTTATACCATAGCACAATTGACAAATTGTCTGTTGAATGAATAAGTGAATGGAAGCATGTTTAATAACTCAGATAAGGGTGAAAGTCATTTTTCTCAACTGATGTTGAAGAAGACAGGCAGCCCACAGAGGGGCACCATCCCCTTATGATCAAGGCAGAGGTTTGGTCTCCTCTCTTGTCTTTTCCCCAGATGCTCTACTAACACTCACAACAACTGAAAAGGATGAATTTAAGTGTGTAGATACTTTCATTGCTTTCTTAAAGTTCTCCTGGACAAAATTATTCAGAAGTCTTTATTTATTAGAGAGACTTTATCAAAAGGATAAAGAATCATCCATACAAAATTTTCTGGATTATTTTAAAATAGAAAGGAGTCTCAAAAGTTAACTCAAGATTCCTTCTGAAGACTGACAGCAAATGCAATTTAATTAATTGTTGCTTATTGCCCAACATAATCTTTATTATTATTATTATTTATTATTATTATTATTATTATTATTATTATTAGGTACTGGGGATTGAAACCAAGGGCACCTTGCCATGGAGCTATGTCCCCTGCCTTTTTTATTTCTCATTTTCGGATAAGCTCTCACTAAGTTGCTAAGGGTCTTGCTAAGTTGCTGAGGCTGGCCTTGAATTTGAGATCCTCTTGCCTCAGCTTCCTGAGTCACTGAGATTACAGGCATGCTCCACCACACATAACTTAATCCTTTCAAATTGGACATATGTTAGATACACTAAAACTTACCTTGTCTACTTTCAGTATCCCTGTGCAGGGTTTGGGATGTAGCTCTGTGGTAGAGCACTTGCCTAGCATGTTCAAGGTCATGGATTGATCCCCAGAACTGAAACACACACACACACACACACACACACACACACACACACTCACACACACACACATGCAACCTTGGTTGCAGTCAAAGTGCGTCTACATTTCTGCTCATTTGCAGAAAGACTGACCCTCTTCTTTAGCTCCATGACCCAGAGACTCAGTTTTCTTATCTGTGAATTGGAAGGGCTTTGAAACTTCCTCTCAGCCTCAGGCCAAAGGGTCGCAGAGGTAGAAAAGTCACAGAGGAACTAACAAAGGCAGTTCTGTTTTAATCTGAGTTGATACTGATTCATCCTGTAAGATTTTCTTTAATGAAAAAGCTTGCAAACACCTGGATTAAATGAACAGTACCTGAGGTCCCTTGGGGTTCAAAGTTCCCATGGTATAGATTAATTTTATCATTTTACCACATAAGTAAAATTTGCAGATTTGTAGTTGTTGAATCTCTGGTTCAGTTTTTAATGCAGGTAATAGCTATGCCTTCGCTAAGAAGGGAATTTTGGTACAGCACACAAAACCTTCATTCAAAACAGTTTCTCTGGAAAGTTTGGATCCACCTTCAGAATGTCTGCTTCAGATCATGTGAAACTTCTATTTTAATTTCTAAAGGAACCTCCATACTACTTTCCCCAGCAGCAATAACATTTTATATTCCCACCATCAGGGGACAAGGGTGACAATTGCTTCACATCCTCATCAACACTCACGTCTTGTTTTTTAATACTAGCTTCCTATCTGGTATAAGGTGACATCCAATTGTTATTTTGATTTGCATTTCCCGAATGATTACTGATATTGAGTGACTGTTCATTTACCTGATGACCATGTGCATTTCTTTGGAGAAATATCTATTCAAATCCTTTATCACATTTTTTGATTTGGTTGTTTTTGGCAATGTGGTTAAAGAGTTCTTTATACATTGTGGAGTTTAACCCTTTATCTTTTCTGTGGTTTGCAAATATTTTCTCCCATTGCACGGGTTGTGTCTTCACCCCATTGCTTACTCCCTTGGCTATACAGAAGTCTTTGATTCCTAGGTATATATCGGCCTTCCCCCCCCCAAAAAAAAACCCTAAATCAGGATCTTGAAGATATTAGCAGTTTTCTGTTCATTGCAGCTTTAGCCAAAATAGCCAAGATATGGAAATAATTCAAATGTCTATCAATAGATACGTAGATAAAAAATATGTGATGCACATACCACATACACCAGTAATACCAGAACATCATTCAGCCTTTAAAAGGAAAGAAATCTATTGTTTGCAAGAACATGATCAAAGACATGATGTTAAGTAAAATAAGTCACTCATAGAAGGATAAATGCTTCATGATTCTACTTATAGGATGTATCTAAAATAGCCAAACCTACAGAAGCAGAAAATAGAATGGTCATTGCCAATGGGTGGAAGTAAGGAGAAATGGTTAATTATTCCATGGACATAAAGTTACAGTTGCATAAAATGAATAAGTTCAAGAGAGCTACTGTAGCCAGGCACAGTGGTGCATGCCTTAATTCCAGTGACTCAGGAGGCTGAGCCAGGAAGATTGCAAGTTTGAGGTCAGCCTTAGCAACTTAGCGAGACCCTGTTTCAAAATAAAAAGGGCTAGGAATGTGGCTCAGTGGTTAAGCGACCCTGGGTTCAATCCCTAGTATGAAAGAGAGAGAGAGAGAGAGAGAGAGATCTGCTGTAGAACTTAGTGCTTATAGTTAATGATACATGTTAAAAATTTAAGAGAGTAGACCTCATGCTAAGTGTTCCTAACACACATGTGCATGCACACCCACATACACACAAAGTGAGGGGGGCACAAGAAAATGTTCAGGGTAGTGGGGTTATTTTATTACTTTGATTTTTGTTGATGGTATCATGGGTGTATGCATATCTGACCCGTGAGTCTTTCTTTAGTAGCATCTAGGAAGACTCGAAAGAGGTGTCTTTATTTCTGCAGCTGAGGGATGTGGAGTTGGGGGAAGAAAAACAACAGCAAATCAATCTCAATGATAGAAGCTGTGGGGCAAAAACAGTGCTGGAAAGAAGCATGAGTGGAAGAGGAAATGACCCCAAACAACAACTGAGCTTGGAGAGGACGGAGGGCCGCATGTCTTGCATTAGTACCTGCAAAGTTGGAATAAGGAGGAAGGGGAGGAAAGGAGAGGCTGAGAAGTGACAAATGGGACAGACAGAGGAGGTGACAAGGTGCAGCACTCTTGGAGAAGGGTTGCTATGGTGACTGCCAGAGAGAAACAAAACATGGATTTCGGAAGATCAAGATGGACCAAATAGAAAATTCTCAATTAGTTCAGAGAAGCAAGAAGGAGGAGTGCAATGGGAACAACAGCAAAATGCACACACACACACACACACACACATGCATGCACATGCATGCACACACATGGAAAAAGGAGTAGACCTTGGGGAATTCGCCTAAGGAAGAGGTTATTTTAAACCAGATGTCTAGGAAAAGGATGAGTCTTTGGTGGAAGCTGAGAGCCCTAAAAATTAGCTTCTAAGTCCAAATATCACTGAAGTTTCTCATAACTGCCTCATGCAAGGCCATATTAATTTCACTGCACTCGAAGGTCTCAGAACACATTTTTCAAATGTTTCAGAGCTAAACTGAGGGCAAGCCTTGAGCAGCTTTTATTCACAAAGCTTCTACACATACCATCTGCACGACATTGTTCTTAACTTTACCTTGGCCAAAAGCAAACAGCTCTACGATTAAGAAGAAAAAGTAATTTTAAACAGTTTTCACAGAGCCAAGCACCCTCAACTCCCTCTTCTGTTAGACATTTATCAACACTTTGAACAGTCAGTAAGGGAAAGAAGGAAGATGAAGATTTCTACAAAGAAGGGGGCATAAAGCTAGCTGAAGAGGACATTTCAATCACTTAATATGTAAATCATGCTTACATTACTTAATATGTAAATCACGCTTACATCACTTAATATGTAAATCATGCTTACATCACTTAATATTTAAGTCATGCTAGCATCACTTAATATTTAAATCATGTTTACATCACTTAATATTTAAATCACGCTTACATCACTTAATATTTAAATCATGCTTGCATCACTTAATATTTAAATCATGCTTGCATCACTTAATATTTTTTAGAAAGTGATTTAAATAGTGCAAATCTGGGGCTGGGGATGTGGCTCAGTGGAAGAGTGTTTGCCTAGCATGCAGAAGGCCCCAGATTCAATCCCCAGCATCGCAAAAAATAAAATAATAATAATAAGTAAAGCGTGCAAAGCTAAAATGTTAAGTGATTTAAATGTTAAGACAACTCATTTCTGTGAAAAGGAAAATCAACACTATTTTTGATCCGTACTCACTTTAAATGTTCTGTGTTCACCAAGATACTTGAGGTGAGAATCCAAGGGAGATATTAAGCTGAATAAATTAATGTTCTCTTGAGGTTTGAGTATTTCCAAGGACTTCTGCTGACTATCCCAAAATTTGTCCCTTTCTTTATAAAATACTGACAAAGGACTAGGGATGTATTTCTTTTTAAAATAGTGATGAGAGACTGAGATGTAACTCCGTGGCAAAGCACTTGCCAAGCACACAGGAGGCCTTGGATTTAATCTCCAGGACTGCAAATAAATTAAAATCAAAGAATAAAAGTCTAAGATGCAAGAAGCCCTGAGTTTAATCCCTAGGATTGCAAAGAAAATAAAAGTGACAATGTGTATCCTTTATTGATGATAATAATAGTGATTCTTTTATTTATTTATTTGCCCTAGCCAAAAGAGCAAAAAAGCTCTCCAATTAAGAAAAATTAATCTTAAACTATTTACATAGAGATACCCCGTGTTTAATGCAAATAATATACGGGAAAGGGCCTTAATTGTGGCCAGGCCGTGATGGAGAGCTGTTGAGCCGGTTTTCTCATGGAAGGAAGAGACAGGATTTATCACCATTCCTTTCTGGAAAGAAAAAAACAAAAAGAGAAACAACAGAACAGGCTGGTGGAGAAGCTGGTGGAAAGGAGGGGCTAAGGAGCAGGTGGGAGAAGCAGCACTGCTTTCCTGCAGAGGCCAAGGTCAAAGAAACCCAAGTTCGCTGGGACTCCACACCTAGCGGGAAGCCCCGGTAATGGCCTGGCCTGGACGCCCCATGGCACCAGGGCCTGTCCCCTGCAGGGACCTGAATGCAGCAAGTGCCTTCTCTCCTTTCTTCTGCTTTCCCAGGACGCAGTTCACAGCCTGTCCAGACCTCAAGGACTGCCTGCTCACGCTCACGGCTTCCTTCTCTGAATTCCTTCCGCGCGCAATTGGAGTCTAACCTGAAGGGTCCCATCTCCTGCTGCTCTTTCCTTTGTTCTAGGTCGAGCGCATGTGTTTCACTGTCCTATTTCTAAAGAAAGATGGGTCAGTATCTCATTTTGTTGAACCCAGGGCCTTAGCAAAGGACTTAAGATGCTGAATTGAATTGATTTCAGGTGCCCTGGGAGAAGGATAGGGATACAAAAGCAAACACCTTCTCAGACACCGACCTGACTCTTCTTCGTTCCCAAGCCTACAAAGATGCCCCCCGCAATCGCCCTCTGCTCATACTTAGAGTCAAACAATAGCATGAGAGCAAGTAAGGATTCATTAGGAAAATAATATAGGTCTGGATTACCTTTCTCCTAACAAATGGAGACTTTTTCTCTCTCTCCCTCTTTGATACCTCATGATTTTAAAAATTGCCTGAATTTTTCAATAAAAATGCACAAATAGGCAGCTTGTCCAACTCAATTTCTGAACCTTAGAAATTTAATTATTGTCTTCCATCCATTCTTTAAAAAAAATGAGAGAGAGAATAGTGACAGACAGAAAGAGAATCAATTTCATTTAGTTTTTCATGTGAACTTATTGCTCCGACACTTCAGTGTGTACGTGGTGCTGGGCTTCACACCAGCATATGAGGCAAGCACCATAACTGCTGAGCCACCGCTCCAAAGCCCATCCATTCTTTACTGACTAAAAGCTTCCAGTTACTAGAGGCTGCACAGTGCACTGTAAGCTCTGGGTGTGCGCTGATGGACAAAACACTCGTGGTTGCTACAGCTACTATATAAGAAGGGGTGTGTGCGTGCGTGTGTGTGTGTGTGTGTGTGTGTATGTGTGTGTGTTTGGTACTGGGATTGAACAGCTGTGCCACATCCCTGGCCCATTTTTTATTTTGAGACAGATTCTCACTAAGTTGCTTAGGTTCTGCTATGTCGCTGAGAATGGCTTTGAACTTGAGATTCTCCCGTCTTAACCTCTCAAGCCGCTTGGATTACAGACATGCACCATGACACCCGCCCATAAGACAGATTTTGAACAAACAAAAAAATACAAAATACAAATGGGTGGATTGTATGATGTGAATTCTATCTCAATTAGACCACTAAAAAATAAAAATAAAACCACAGCAACTACAGAGAGGAGCATTTGCGCGTTGATGTTCCAACCCAGCTTTCAGAGTTGCTTCCCTCTCCTAACATGGTACCCGGCAGGCCATAGGTGCCTCTTCAAATATCCTTGGCTAAGATGAAATGTGGTGAACATTGCTTTGTTGAACACTCCACAGAACACAAGAAAACACAAAACATTTATCTGCCACTTCCCATCCCAGATGTTCTGGTCTCCGTGAACTTGGCTAATTGGCTTGGCTCCTCCTGGGGCCCATCCCTTTTGCCCTCTTTTTGGGGGTAATGTTAATCTTCAGCTGCTTCATTTTCCACTTCGGTGAGTCACCCAGTGAGAGGATGGAGAATGTAAGTCATTACTTTCTTCGTCTTCACAGATAATTTGACACCGTACATGGTCCTTTTGAATGTTTCTTCTGTATTTATATCTTGGCAAGGATGTGCGACATTGTTTGCAATTCTTCTATTCTCATTGCCAGATTTTTTTTTCTGGAAAAATCAAAGAAAATAAGATGCAGGATGTATCAGGCTACAACTCCTTGACTCCCTGGTTGTAAGGTTTTTCCCACTCCCCCCTCATTGGCTTCGTTCTCTCTCCCTCTCTCCGTCTCTCTCTCTCTCCCCCTCTCTTCTGATGCTTCTGAGGACACTCCCTGGAGACTCAGGGCACACAATCTAGAGCTAAGGCTGCTTGAGAACGTGCTAATCCCTTTCCTCTTTCACACTCCAAAAATTAAACATTCCCCCAAAACTTCTTCAAGGTGAGACGGACTGGCTTGATCTCCGCCAGGTTTCTCACTTGTGTTGACAGGAGAAGCAGAGAAAAATTAGGTGCTCTCCAACAGGCTACGAATGCAAAGAAAGGAAGCCCTAATCCAAACCAGCCCAGAATTCTTAAGGTTTTGGACACATCCTACATTTTGCAAATTACTGCAGGTATAACTCCCCACACAGCAAGAGGGAATTGCGAGGCTTCCAACAGATAAACTAAGTTACCATTTGCAGCCCTGTGCAGCATTTAGGGGAGGGCCAAGTCAATCATTACAGGCATGAAGGTGCCCCTTTGATGAACACAGATAAAAACTGGAGTTATTTACCAACATCTAAAGGTAACTACATTTAAATGTAAGCCTTGGTCCTTGAGTCCTTTCTTGACATATGGATTTGGATGTATTCAATATAGTTAATATGACCATGCAGTAAAATTTCGACATAGCTTTTTTCTACTTTTTTTCAGTAATATATCTTTCTTCCAAATTAATCACGTGATTCAGATTTATTGGTGGGAAGCACTGGATCTTCATTTCCCAGTGCATCTGTTGAGGGTCATCTGAGGGTCAACTATAAGAAGAGTCTAATATGTTGTGAATAGAAAGAACTAAATAATGGGAAGCTTACATCATTACCTAAATAGAAAGCCAAACATCCAATTGAATAGCATATTTGATTTAATTTTTGCAGAAAGTTATGTCAATAATTCACTCATGGGTTTGGCAATGAACTTGAAAACAGTCAGTTCTTTATATCACATACACAGACAAAGGATGTAACTTTTCAGCATAGATTTAAGAGGACCTGCTAATTATATTACTGATATAATTATAGTGGGGAGCCATATCTGGGGCATGAGCACCCAAATGGATTTTCATTTTCCTATCAATTTCAGAATTTGACATGATACAAGGTGTTGATCTAGGTGATTAGATCAGTTAGATGAATGTGTTTCCTTTACTCTTTCCACACCCACACCCAGAAATATAGTACTGCTGCATGCAGTGACTAAACTAAAGGTGACGTATTTTGTGGCTTAAAGGTAGGCCTTATATTTTGGAAAACGAGAAATGTAACTAGCAGTGATGAGTCAGTCCAGGCAGAAATATGAAAATGGTTAGAATCAAAATACACTCAGTTTTGTCAACCTTAACAACACCTTCAACAACAGAGTAACACTGGAGATTATAAAGGAAGGATTCTTTCACATGACTGCTTGATAGTAACTATCAAAAGATTGTGCCCAAGCACCGGTTCTCATTAAGACCACTACAACCTAATAGAAGAAGTACTTCTATGAGGACATCTTCCCAGTAATCGTCTATTCAACCTTGGACTGATGCCACTCTTATTTTTTAATTTTACGGCCAGGGATTGCTTCAAAATATTTGATATAATCCTCCTTGTTTTTGTCTTTTAAAATTTCCCCTTGCCTCAGTCTCTTTCAATACACCCAAACTTTACTCTGGTACATTTATGCCTATTTCAAAACTCGGTGATTCCTAAATTATTCTTTATGATTTGTTATTACTATGTTATATCATTCATTAGTCTTTGGAGGACTGCACTGTTATTTTCCTGGTTGTCATGTCTGATCTCAGGTCAGTTGACTCTCTACACTGGCCTCACCTCCATTCAATACCAGCAAAGGAAGGTCTGAACTCTAAATGTCAAACATGAATGGCCAATGTAGTCCTGGTGGCCATCATTCTCTGGATTTTAGATCTATTGCCTCTTTACACAAGTTGGGTCATATTTTTTCTCTGTTTTGGGATGAATTGTGTCCCCAGTAAAAGTGTTATTGAAATTTTAAACCCTCATACCTGTGACAGCGACTTCATTTGGAAATATGGTAATTAAGGATGTGATCCGATAAAATCCAGCACCCTTTTATGTTCAAAACTCTAGAAAGGATGGGGTTCAAAGGACCATTTCTGAACTTAGTCAAGGCTATATATGCTAAACCCTCAGCTAGTATAATACTAAATGGAGAAAAGCTGAAAGCATTTCCACTAAAGTCGGGAACAAGACAAGGATGTCCGCTCTCACCTCTTTTATTCAATATTGTTC